>MU691819.1:47229-62470 GCA_026770625.1 Nicotiana glauca
CTTGTAATGTGGCTATCAAAGAAAAAGGATTATAGGCTCAAAGAGGTTAACTACGATACATAACAATTAGGTGGGTAAAATATACATACCTGGCTCAACAAGAAAATGTCTATATCACTTCCAAGACTGAACAACACTACTATTTCACTTTGCAAACACACAGGGTAAGTTCTAGGCATCAAATGCAATGCACTGAATAACGCAAAACCATGCACACACATGGCACATAACTCACTCAGGATTGGATTCATAGACACTTTAGTCAAAGCAGTTAAGCAAAGTTAAGAACACACAATTTAAGGTACTTCTACATGAGTCAAAAACTGAGCCTAAGCGTCACAACCAAAGTACTCACTATTCTCAAGGCATAGCAAAGTGAAGAGATATTGCTTCAATTCAAAGCACAACACAATGGCTCTTATTCCCAAAAAAAAAAAACTAACTATACCCGGTTCAAATAAAACCCTTGAAAAAGAACCGCGGTCCAAAGAAAAACCAAGGGGGAGTTACTACAATACCTAAAACAAAACCAAAAATCTTTTTGGTATTTTCTTTAGACTTACTTCCCTCAAGAAAACTGTCTAGAAGATCGTCATCAGGAAAAGTCCAATCTTTAAAAAAACAAACATAGCTAAAGTAGCATGAAAAGTCACATAGACAATCTCCTTACCCCACACTTAAAATTGTGCATTGTTCCCAATGCACATCCATACATATAAGAGGGTAAAGAAACTCCCTGGTAGGCTAAAGACTGAAGCACTAGCAGTTCATGGGGTACTCAGACTTCTCCCAGCTTGGTCCTTCGTGCGGGTACCTCACACTTAGTTCCAACCATTTCATTTGTTGGTGCATCCTTCCAATACCTTTGCTTTCCATTCTCCTAGCAAATAAAAAAAATAAAAATAAATAAATAAACGAAAGCAATAAAGCTGGGTTGCCTCCCAACAAGCGCTTTATTTAACGTCGCGGCACGACGCGAATCACTTTTTGCCTCCACCTCGAGCTTATGAATTGAACCCCCAATTTGGCTTCAAGTATTCGGTTATGCTCCAGGGGTGGTGGAACAAATATAATTGGCCCAAGCAACCATTGTACTATTTTACACTTCTTGGATTTTAGATGAGGTATTAGTCCTGTCTTTCTAGCAAGAAAAATTCCAGAATATATGCACCTTGTTCCTCATTCCGTGACTCTTCAATTGGTCCGGATGACTCTATTTGCATATCATCATCCAAACCTAATGTGGAAATATGCTTGGAGTGTGGACCAATGCGCTCAAACACATGAACTTCAGGACTTTCAACATCCTCAACATCAGTGATACTAGAGTCACAAAATTTGTATCCTCAAAGTCCTTGGCTGACTCTAGTCTCACTTCTTCAACATCGATATCCTCAAATTGTAGTTGGCTAGGTTGTTGATGTTCTACTCTGACTCCCCAATTAACACCTCCAATTCATGCTCTTTTTGGCTACTATCCTCAATATTGGCTTGTTGAGCATTAATAACTCCAACTACTTGACTCAATTGAGCCTCCAACTTGTGAATAGTTGCCTCTTGCCTTTCTATGTGAAATTGTTTCTCATTATTTTGTTCCAGAAGGCACTTTAGCATATCCTTGATCTTCTTCAGGTCTGCATTCCCAGGTTTTTTGTTCCTATTAACTTCACAAGAAAAGGTAGAACCATCATTGTAAGGGGTTGGGGAGAAATAAGAAATATAAGCACAACCATGAAGGTGACCATTTTTACCACCACACACATCACACACATTCCACAAATAAGATTGAGTTGGTGCACATAACTCGCTCTTAGGAATGTTTTGAAAATTTTGCCACGGGTGGTTTCCTTCACAATATGTATTGAGATCAATAGTAGAACTATCTATACCTAAATTCCCATAATTCCAAGATGTCATGTTTCTCAAATCAACAGTTATAATAAAATAAAAATAAAAATAAAAATACAAAAAAAACAAAATTAAAAATCCAAACTTGAACCCTAGCAATATATACAGCTACAACTTCACCGTTAGTTCCCCGGCAACGATGCCAAAATTTGATCACGCCCAACTCTAGTCCTAAAAAGGATAAGCGGTCGCTGCAAATATAATCCGGTCTAAATGTCTGGAGTCGAATCCCACAGAGAACTAATGCTTAGTTGTATCTGTTTAATATCACCAAGAAGACAAGATTGAAAATAAATAAACAGCTAAAAACTAAATATGCTTGAATTGTAAACAATTGGAATAAAGTTTTAAGGTAATGGTTTCCCCCGTTGTTGATTTCCTTAGTTGTATGTTTCTTATAGCTTTGACTCAGTTGCCTCTATCAATCATGAACTCTCCAGCTATCATAATCCCTCTCAAACAATTATGATAATTTACTAGACGCACTCTCTCAAGCTACGCTAGGTAGATTCGCATTACATTTCACTTACATCGCACCCGAGGTATCGTTATCTCTAATCCAACCTCTAAACCCTTGATTATGACTCTCGCCTATACTCCGGGAGTGATGTTGTTCAAACAACTACCTAAATATGCACTCTCTCTCAAGCAGATACATAACAAATAGGAACGACTAATTGAGGATCCTTTTAATTAACCATAATCAAAACGTAGTTGAACAAATAGAGATAAACAACCAATTCAAAATAATATTAATATAACAACCAAATCATCCCCAACGGGTTTCACCAAAACCCTAGAAAACGAATTAGCTATTCATAATAGTAAGTAAAACTACAATACTAAAAATTATAACCAACAATGAAAAATAGGAAGAGGAAGGAAAAACTTGTTGAAGAATTCCTCGTCTTGCTCTCAATGTGTTCTTTCTTCCTTAGGTCTAATTTGTGTCCAAAATATGTCCCTTTTTTTTGTTCTTGGTCGGCCTCCTATGTTTAATATAGGGTTTAGGCTTAAAATCCCGTGTTTTGCACTTTGATCCCTGAAGTTTACATGTTCTGCCGCGGTCCGACCGTGGTTACGCCGGGACCGCGACCAAATAGGTCCTCTGAATCTTTGGTAATGTTCTGCCGCGGTGTTCTACCGCGGTTCTACCATAATCGCAGTTTTTCACCCTGTTTCCTTTGGAATTTGGAAATCGTAAAACATGAAAGTTCTAGCCCTTTGAGTTATCTTTCCAGCAATACATTGCGCAGACCAAATGGAGTTCTGAGCAACAAGTTATTTCTATTTGACTATATAGTGCGCAATATGCCTCCTCGAGTCTTCGTTCGTACTTAATTATCAAATTTGACCCCCGAACCTGATCCCGACTTAATTCCTTGAGCTTTTACTCAGACTTCAAAGCTCCAAATCACTTTAATTCATTCCATAACATCTATATAGCTCGAAATCACTCCTACAAGACATAAAACAGACCGTTAGTGCAAAACACTAGCGATTAAAGCGCAAAGTCAACTAAAGAGCAGAAAATTTAGAGTGTAATAATCGACTAAAATATGCAATTATAGCCGATCATCAGAAACCGAGGCTGACTTCCATGAGATTGCAAATGGCGGATAGAATAATGAAGATGCCATTAGGTATAATTGATGATTTTCTCATCCGGGTGGACAAATTTATCTTGCCGGCTGATTTTATGATTCTCGATTGCGAGGTCGATTATGAGGTGCCTATTATCTTGGGAAGACCTTTCCTTGCAACTGAGAAGACTTTAGTTAATGTGGAAGTAGGGGAACTCACCTTCCGTGTGGGTGATGAAAAAGTGGTCTTTCATGTGTGCAAATCAATGAAGCAACCAAATAGCAAGGAAGTGCGCTCCTTTGTGGATCTTGTCACGGAGGTGATCGTTGATGATACTAGTGCCATGATAAATGTGGAGGATCCTCTAGAGGCGGTATTGTTGAACCTAGATGTCAATGAAGATGAAGGAAGGGTGGATGTGTCAATGCTTTACATGATATTGGGTCTTATTCTTATGAGCCGCGTAAGCTTTCTCTGGATCTTGAGAACAGAAAAACTCCCCCAACAAAGCCACCAGTTAAGGAACCTCCCATTTTGGAGTTGAAGCCTTTGCCTTCACACCTCAGGTATGAATTCTTAGGCCCTAGTTCAACTTTGCCAGTTATTCTTTCCTCTTGTTTTATTAACATGTGTCACACCTCCTTTTTTACACACCACACCGAAAGGCAGTATATAAGGGAATTTTTCCAATTTAAGTGATATTATTCGAAAAGGGATTATTTATTTATCAGAGTCGCCACTTGGGATTGTTTATTTGGTGTTCCAAGTCACCGGTTTAATTTGAATCCCAAATCGAGGAAAATTCGACTTTTCTTTTGAAGTATGCAAAACAAAAGTTCTAAATAAGGAATTCTGTTAACCCGAAGGAAGGTGTTAGGCACCCCCAAATTCCGTGGTTCTAGCACGGTCGCTTAAACTATCACAATTGGCCTATCATCTTATTTTAAATACATGTTTTAGCCTATGGTACAATTTTACCTTATTAACCACTTTTAATTATTTTTAAAGAAGATTTCAGTGTTATCTAAAACGTATCTTTAAACCGCGCCACATGAAATACACCCGCAGTCCGAGGTCCGAGACACATTTTATTTAAAATTGTGAGATTTGGATTTGGGTCACATGAAATGCGCACCCGAGCTTAGGAAGGTAAGTTATTAAAATAACGTGCCTAAAGCAACTACGCATTGTTAACTTTGCGAGGGCCATGGAAATTCGCTGAATGACACGCCTCGAATTCTAAAGAGTTAATATTAATTAATTGAGGGCCATGAGTTTTGAGATTTTATTGGCATGGCACGTCTCAAATTATTCCAAAAGATTTTATCCAACTTAAGCAAACTACTGATGTTCATGAATTATTAACGGCCTAAGCATGCTCCTAGCGATATAAAAATTAATAAAACAATAAATGAAAGCAATAAATATTATAAGTTCCAGATTCTCGTTACCCAACTGTGCACAGCCCTTAAGCGCCAGAACCCTAATTTTTATTTTTTCCTCTTCAATTCATGAATTAATGCTACGTTCCCACTCATTATAAAATCAGAAGCTACCAAACAAATAACATTACTCAAGTAAAATAGGAACAAATATGAGTTTAAATGATAAATGTTAGACAAAAATAATTAAGACATAATATCATCCTATTCTTTAAAAGAAAAACTATTCTTTCTTTAAGACCTATTCCAAGAAGGCAAGCTTTTGGCCTAACGGACCCAACTGAAATCTTATCTTCTTAATTAAGGCCTTTGGTTTAAAACACAATGAGTAATAAGCTCAATTAGTATCTAAAAAAAAACTATCAGCTCAAAAGTTATTCTAACTACAGATCCACAAAGTTTAAATGATAAAATTTTGCTTATAAGGCACAACTCTAGGTGAGACATGGACATTTTTATAGGGTTAATGAAAAACTCTTGAAACAATTATTCTTTAAAATAACTGAAACCCACTACATAGAGTATTTAAAAAAAAACTAAAAATATATACATATAAATAAGAAAAAATGAAAATAAAAATAAAATCTATAACTAAATATATACGTATATTCAAAAGAAGGATACCCAGCAAACAACTAGTACTAAAATAAAACTAAGAGCATCAACAATGATCTCAATGGCTCAAAATAGCACTCTGAACGAATATCATGTTCTAGAAGCATATAAAATAATAGTAGTAAAAATAATAGAGAGTAGAAGAATGGACCTCAAAAGCTTTCAATTAATAGGATTTCAGCAATTACAATAACTTAGTCGAGCGAGATGTGAGTCTGAAATCTGAACGAGAAGACGGGAGCAAATCAGACTCGGAACTACGAACTTCGAACCGGAGACCCCACTGATGAAACCTCGATGAACCTCCTCTCGATTTTGGTTCATAAACCAATAAAGTATAAAACTCTAATTCATTTTAGCTTTGATTTGTGGCAGGAAATAAATTGAAATGGACGCATGTGAAGAAAACAAAACCATTTTGAGCGGAGCTTGACGGAGCAGTGATGTTGTAGGGGTACACCCGGCACCAACGGAACAGTAGCACGGTGGTGGCGCTATGGCCGATCTTGATTAATTTTGGTGGTATTGTCGGTGGATGTTTTTGGTGTTTTCTTTTGTAAGTTTCCAATAGCTATGGTTAGATATCTTTGTTTTATGGTGAGCTTTCATGAAGAATTGGATTAAAGAAATGTGGTTTTGTACGAATGAAAGGCTCGTTCCTGGATGCTGCCGTTCTTACTTTTCTCTAGATCTTAGAATTGAAAACTTGGGATAGGGTTTTTATAATTGAGCTCCTTCCTAGATGCTGTCGTTCTTACTTTTCTCTAGATCTTAGAATTGAAAACTTGGGGTAGGGTTTCTATAATTGGATATTTTATATGGAGGTGGGAAGGATGATGACTATTGGATGAGAATGAAATAGATGGCTAGGATTAAATCTTGAACTTAAGTGGGCTAACGAGTTTGGAAGAATGGGCTAAGGATAATTGGGTTGGACCATGTCTTTTTGGGTTTGAACCTAGGTTAAAAAGACAATATATATATATATATATATATATATATATATATATATTGTCTTTTTAACCTAGGTTCAAACCCAAAAAGACATGGTCCAACCCAATTATCCTTAGCCCATTCTTCCAAACTCGTTAGCCCACTTAAGTTCAAGATTTAATCCTAGCCATCTATTTCATTCTCATCCAATAGTCATCATCCTTCCCACCTCCATATAAAATATCCAATTATAGAAACCCTACCCCAAGTTTTCAATTCTAAGATCTAGAGAAAAGTAAGAACGACAGCATCTAGGAAGGAGCTCAATTATAAAAACCCTATCCCAAGTTTTCAATTCTAAGATCTAGAGAAAAGTAAGAACGGCAGCATCCAGGAACGAGCCTTTCATTCGTACAAAACCACATTTCTTTAATCCAATTCTTCATGAAAGCTCACCATAAAACAAAGATATCTAACCATAGCTATTGGAAACTTACAAAAGAAAACACCAAAAACATCCACCGACAATACCNCTAAATACTATGAGTGAAACAAATTTTTATTTTTTTATTTTTTTTGTATTTTCAAATGTTATAGTATTATAAATATAAATATACTAATTGACTTTAACCTAAACATAAAGAATACTTTTTTTTTGTGATTTTTATTTTTTTATGATGAAAATAAAGTAAAAGAGTCAAAACTATTTAAAATATCAATATTAAACCTAAATTAATTTATTACGCTAAAATATGTAAAATGAGGGGGATCAAAAATCACATGTCTACAGCTGCCCCTCTTTGACTGGAAACGCGAAGAGTATTCAGACAAAGAATGACTAGACATATTTTTTGACCCGACCCTTATTTAGTGAGACAAAAACTAAGAGGAGGGAGAATGTGACCGAGCCCTAGTATCTGAGCTGCCTACATATCCTTGGCTATAAAGGAACCAGGCCACGTGTAGTTCAGAAGTGAATGAGGTGATGGAGTGTGTGATGAGGATAAGAGAGTCGAGTGAGGTTCCGTCTGATGCCTCGGTCCGTGGTCCCGTTATTACATCAAAAATAAAAATTTAAAAAAACTAACTAAGCCTATCATCTACGAGTTACAAGATTCCTATCTATGAGTCTTCTGAAGCTTGATCTTGAGTCTTGATTGGTTCTTCATGAAGACTCTGATCTGAACCTTGATGCTTGTTAGCTGCAGGTGCTGGTTCCTTCTTCTTCTACTTTTCGGATCAAGGTCGGACATACGAAACTTGTGACTTCAATCATATCTTGAGCAGTCCGCACTTTAAACTCCTCAAGTACAAGTTGACCACCACTAGTATTATTACCGCACCAATTGGACCTTGAGCTCATGTGTAACTGGAGTGATGTTGTGGTTGGAGCGGTCTTGGGTCAAACAGTGAATAAAATGTTTCACCCGGTGTATTATGCAAGCGAAACAATGAGTGATGCTCAAATGAATTACACGGTGACAGAAAAAGAGTTGTTGGCGATTGTGTTTGCAATGGAGAAATTTAGGCCCTATCTCATGGGGGCTAAAGTGATAATTCATACTGACCATGCTGCACTTCGCTACTTGATGACCAAGAAGGACTCCAAAGCAAGATTGATGAGATGGGTTTTATTTCTTCAAGAGTTTGACTTGGAGATTGTGGATCACAAAGGATATAAAAACCAAGTGGCGGACCACTTGTCCCACTTGGAGGAGGAGGGGAGGTCCCTTGATGTCCTTGAAATTAATGATTCTTTCCCTAATGAGCAACTCCTCTCCGTATCAGTGAATAACATGCCATGGTTTGCGGATGTTGCCACCTTCCTTGTGACTGCTATTGTACCGTATGAGCTATCTTCTAACCAAAGGAAGAAGCTTAAACAGGATATTTTGGACTATTATTAGGATGGGCATTACTTATTCAAGATCCGTAATGACAGTGTGATCCGGAGATGTGTCTCGGAGGAGGAGCAATTAAGTATTTTAGAGGCTTGTCATTTCTCTCCCTACGGTGGTCATCATGGTGGGGCGAGGACAGTTTTAAAGGTTCTTAGTTGTGGTTTTTACTGGCCAACATTGTACAAGGATGCAAGTGAACTTGTGAAGAGATGCGACGAATGTCAAAGGGCGGGTGGAATTTCAAAGAAGGATGCGATGCCTCTCACCACTATTCTCGAAGTTGATATCTTTGATGTGTGGGGCATTGATTTCATGGGCCCGTTTGTTAGTTCATGTGGCAACGCATACATTCTAGTGGCAGTTGACTATGTTTCAAAGTGGGTTGAGGCCATGGCTTTACCCAATAATGAGGCCCGCAGTGTTGTTGCGTTTTTCAAGAAGAGTATTTTTACTAGGTTTGGCACTCCTCGAGCAATCATATGTAATGGGGGGGTCTCATTTTTGCAATATAGCTTTTGAAACTTTGCTTGCAAGTTGCGAAGTATGGTGTCAATCAGAGAGTTTCTACCCTTATCATCTTCAGGCGAGTGGCCAAGTTGAAGTGTCAAACAGGGAAATCAAGAGTATATCATCAAAGACGGTCAATGCAAATAGGACCGATTGATCAAAGAAATTGGATGATGCTCTATGGGCTTATAGGATTGCCTACAAGACAACGATTGATATGTCTCTGTACCAGTTGGTGTTCGGAAAACTTGCCATCTACCGGTTGAGTTGGAACACAAGGCCATGTTGGGCTTTCAGGAAGCTAAATCTTGAATGGGATATGAAAGCGAATCTTCGTGTGGAGCAGCTTAATGAACTTGATGAATTCCAATTTCATACCTACTCCAGTTCGTCCTTGTATAAGGACAAGATGTAGTACCTTCATGACAAGTATGCGCATGGCAAGGAGTTCAAAGTGGGTGATTTGGTTCTCTTGTTCAATTCTCGGTTACGTCTGTTTCCAGGAAAGCTTAAGTCGAAATGGAGTGGATCTTTTGAAGTGGTGTTTGTGACTCTGTTTAGTGCACTTGACTTAAAAAATAAAAATGGAGAGATCTTCGGAGTTAATGGGTACAGAGTCAAGCACTATCTTGGCAAGATTGATGATAGCCACGTGGTGGCAATGATCCATCAAAAGTGATTTGATGGTAACCTGCATCGTGCCGCGATGTTAAATCAAGCGCTTCTTGGGAGGCAACCCATGTTTTTTTATTTCTTTCTTTTTGATTTCATTCTTAGTGTAGGATCTGTTTTTGGACTAACTGGTTGTGAGACGTGTATAGGGATGTTTGTTGCAGTGCATGACTAAGCTGGAAAAAATGTATCACTTTTTAAATTTTGGACAGCGGCCGTGCTCCATTTTTTGTGGTCCGCGGTGGCCTTATCGCAGGGGAGGAATTTGATTGCAGTCCGTAGTGCTAAAAGGTCAAAAGTGGAGGCTCTCTGAAGTTTTAATCGCGACCTACATTTTTCGCGGACCGCAGTGGGTTACCACTGCCACGAAGCATTTTTTGTGGTCTATAGTGGTCTCAAAGCAACAACCCTTCTGAGTTTCGGAACCGCGGTCCGCGGTAGGTAAGAATTAGTGGGTCCCAGGGCTTGTCTATAAATAGGACCTCAGGCCCCCTTTTACACTTTTTGCCCTTTGCAGTCTCTATCACTATAGACTACTATTCACTCACACACTAATTTGCACAACACAAGAGCTAAGCTTCATCTGTATTACATTTCACTTCTAGTAATTCAAATATATCCTTATTCTTTAATTTTGTTTTTATTTTCTTTTAATTTGATAGTTCTGACTTCTTCTTCTTCCTTTTTCTTTCAATTTTTAACTTAGGGTTCTATAATGTTAATTAGATTAGGTTTTAATTAGTAAGAAATGGTGATTAACTACCTAGTTGGTTGATAATATGTTGATTAATTCTAAAATGCACGAAAATTTGAAACCCTAAGTGTTAAGCTCAAAATTTGACCGTCATGGTCCGCGGTTGTTTTTTACGGTCTGTTCCAAGCCTTGATTATTGCGGTCCACAGTGGCATTTTTGCGGTCCGCGGTGTACTTACCGAAGTCGCGCTCCATTTTTTGCGGTTCGCGGTGCCATGTATCAGAGAGTGGGTAGTCTAAACCCCACCTCTCCGCGATTCGTGGTTGACTTTTTTGCGGTCCGCGGTACAGCGTTCGCGGCCGCAGTGTATTTTTTGCGGACCGCAGTCTGTAGTTTTGCTATTACACTATCAACTATTTTTCTGCACTGCATCTTCCATTCTTTGCACTAACAAATTCACCTGATATACTTGCAGACAATGGTTAAATTCAGAGGAGGTGGTGACAAACAAAAGGGTAGAGCAGAGTCCTCCCGGGATAGGGGACTGTCACACCCGGTACCTTACTCAACCGATTACCAACATAACATACCTTTTCATGTCATACTATCATAGATAAATGAGCCGGAAGGCTGCTGTGAGATAAATAGAATACAACATGTGATAGCAACTTATACATCAGACATACAGGCCTATAAGGCCAAAATAATCACTCGTACACTAAACATAGGCCGACAAGGCCATACAATCTTTTACATACATGACATCTGTCTACAAGCCTCTAAAAATACATAATTTTTAGAGTCCCGCAATACCAAATAATACATATCTAAATCATACACCAAACAAGCAACTCCGAAGGAAATGGAGCGCACCAACATATTCTGCTGAGCTGATAACCTACTTGGAGGGCTTTCAACCTGTCTATCGAGACCCGAGGTCATGAAACGCAACGTCCCCAGACAAAAGGGATGTCAGTACGAATAATATACCGAGTATTTAAGGCACATAAATAAGTACATAAAAGACATGGAAGAAATATAGAGTAAACGACTCAACCTGTATGTCTGGATAACTCTGTAAATCATGAAATATTTATAGTGTCATGCATAAGCGTATGAATGTCATGTCGTGCATAAGTACATGCATTCATAATATCATCAAGCCACTGAGGGCATCCCATCATATCATTTCGGCCACTGTGGGCAAAATCATCAACGTATACCAACTGATACAGGTAGTAGTGCGTATATAACACTGTAACCTTTTTTGCATATCCCATATACATAAATATATACATATAAATATACGTATATAACATCGTCTGGTCATGAGTCAATGTACATGCATAAATGAGTAAAATGCATGAAAATATGTTAAAAATATCAATATTCTTCTCGGATAAACTTTATCAAGTGCGTATTATTTTAAGACCCATGAACAGAAGATATAATAATATGTCACATGGGGAATCAATAACACAGAGACCCCTAGTATTTCTATGAATAGATGAAAACTGTGAGTTTGCTTGTTTCTTTTGTATAACTTAGATCATGCCAAAAAGAAAGAAGTGATAACCTTAACATATCTGGAGTAGAGAAGAATTCGTATGATATTCTTGGAAAAGGTTGTAGCATATTCCCTTCGAATTGCAAAACCCCATTGCTATAATATCACGTAGTCTCGTATAATCTTTTGCAGCAGAGTCACGTTGACAGAATTTTTGATGAGTTGCTGAAATTTCCATCTTCATTTTAGAGATTCAAATGATGAATTTGAAAGGTTTGGAGCTAATAATGTTACCATATTCTTGGCTGGAGAGTCTTTGTCAAACGTTACTTTATCCTTTGCTTAAAGTATTTAAGAATGAATGTTGAAAAGTTATCAGAATAATATCATTTTTTTCCCCCACTTCTAATTGTAATATTGTTTTTGAAGGACTTGGAAGTGAGTGTCTTGTAATTAATCTAATAAGTTGCCACTTAACCAAAAATGACCAAAGTGTCATTCTTTTAATATGTGCCATTCTGCCACGTTCTATTTTGATCTTATCCATTAGTCAATTAATTTAATTAGATAATATCTCGCTACCCAGTAATTAATCAATTACCCGCATAATTAAGAATTATCTTAAATTATTTAAAATTTTACTTATTTTTAATACACTTTATACATCCTACTATCTTGATCATATAATACCTTGTATGGTACTAGTCCATAAATATCGAGTATTAACACTCGGCCCGTATTTTATCCCGACAAACCAAACTTTGGACGAAAATTCATTTTCTTTGACTTGCTTTCCCTCTCACCTTCACGAATTTACTCATCACTTATTTGAAATTGTATCATCCTTATAATCTCTAAATAATCTTTTTCTTGGACTGATGTCAATTACCATACGACAAATTCAACGTACAATACTACAGGGTGCAACATCGTCGTAATTTAATATTGCGAAGCGTAACATCATCATAATATAATACTGCGGAACGTAATATCGACGTAATATTACGGGGCGTAACAGGGACGAGGCATGATCAAATTGACCCCAGCAGTTCGGAAAGCAATTGGGGAAACCAAAAAACTCATCAAAGCTGCAGATAGAGCTGTTTCTCATTCTGAAGGAAGTGAGTGCTTGCCCGCCCGGGAGGCATCTGAGTCTGATTTAGTGCCGGAGTATGTACTTGACTTCCCGGAGAGGCATCGTTTGTGATATTTACCTACACCTCCAGACTCTCCTATTGCTCGTGCTTCAGTTCAAGTTTCTTTTGAGTCGTCTGAGGACTCAGCAGAGAGCAGTGATAGTGTAGCCTCTACTTCACCTATAGCTTCGCCACCTAGAGAGGATCCCGTCGACGATGAGGTACCGGATGAAGGATAAGAGGGTGTTCCCTAACCTTGGGGTGTGGAGAGAACTAGAAACCCTGAGGCGTGGAAAAGGAGGTTTGTCAGTAAGCTGGCATACCACATGTTTCGGGAATGGTGGCCACTGAGGTCGCTTATTATTGAGCGCCAGTTCATAGAGAGGGATCTCTTGCCGCACAACCCAAACGTGAATCAACAATTCAATGAACAACTGGGGTGGGATTACTTCACCAGCAGGGTGCCAGAGGCAAATGAGCACTTAGTCAAAGAGTTTTACGCCAATGCTTCCCACATCAAGAAGGATACCAAAGTGACTAAAGTGCAGAACTTGAAAGTGATGTTCGATGGGAAAACAATAAATGAGTACCTGGGCTTTCCTGAGAAAGATGAATCATTATACTTGGAGAAATTAGCACTTGATGAGGCAGTCCATCCATGGTTAGCATCACATTTGGCTCTCCCGGGCACCACCCTAGCATGGTTGACATCCGGAGTTGCAATCTTAAGGAAGACTAAAGTTTGAGGCAAAGGGGTGGGAGACTTTTATATGCAGCAGGCTAGACCTCACTACCCATGAAAACTCTATGCCGGTCTCCTGGACGATATTGGTGGCATCTATTATGGCAGGGTTCCCGATCAATGTCGGGAATGTTATGTCTATAGTGATCAATAGGTTGTTCAATGAGGGTGACAGATCATTCCCCTTCCCAAATTTTCTTACAATGTAATTGGAAGACCGGGAGATGGAGAAAAGGAACTTTGACGTGAAGGTGAAACCCAAAATGCCCTTTTCCTGGTATAACCTCAAGGCTGATGACAACCCCAAAGCCAAATATCCTAAGGGAAAAGCCACTACTTCTACTGGCCAATCTGAAGAGCCAGTAGTAGTAGTCACTTCTTCTCAGCCTCCCACAGCCACATCAGATATTGCCTTCGGACCATCTACTTCCACTCCAGATATCCGATCATTCTCAGCCTACCCATTGACTACCCACTGTTTGAACCAAACACTTGCCAGTATCAACAACTGGATGCAGGCAGCTACTTCTAAGCTGTCTGTGCTTTCTAGCTCGGTAGCAGCCCAGTCCGTAACCCCACCGCCACAGGTTCCAGCTTCAGTGAAAGAGACTCTCAAGGAGCTTCTGGACAACCAAAAGAAGCTCTTGGAGAGCAAAAAGTTGATTATGGATGCTATAGATGCTCATGGAAAGTCACTGAAGTAGCTGACCAAGCAGATAAGGAAGTTGAAGAAGACTCGGGCCTCAAAGGAGTCTGTGAAGGAGTTGAGGGGAGAAGTGGAGAAGATGAAGATTGCTGATCATCTACCATCGGAGCTATTCTTTTATGACCAGTGTCCAACATCTTATACTGAGCCGGAGCAGAAGCAGGAGTTGGAGAGGGCACCGAAAAGGATGAGAGTGATCCCCCAGGCAGATGATGCAGTGATTGAGTTGGAGGACCCGTAGGGAGCTTTCTCTAGCCAGCCTCAGGCCCCAGAGTAGGCACAGGTTACGGGGATCCAGTCACAAGTTGCCAAGCAGTCACAGGACCTAGGGACCCAGGCTCATGATCCCATGCAGACGGAGGACCCATAGGGAGTTTTCTTTACTCTCTATTTTCTTTTTGAGCTTATTTTTGGCTAGTTAGCATTAAAGACAATGCTAGCTTTCATTTAAGGGGATAACCCTATTTTGATGATGTTAGACTGTAATTATGATACTATTTTATTTTTTGTTATGCTTTTCTACTTTTGGTATGTATATAATTTTACCAGTTTATTTCGCTTTTCGTATTTTGCAATCTTGGTTTGTATATAAAGTTGTTTTCTTATGTATATATTCATTCCCTCTTATGCATATTCTTTTAAATAACATATTGTATATATTTAGTTACCTTCCGTATTTTCTTTCATAGCTTCTTACTTCATTTTAGTAGCTTCTTTTTTAGTTCGTAACTTCTTATTTTGAGTTTTGCGTTCAATAAGCCTTTGGTTTTCTTAATACCATGGTTCTTTTCAAAGGTGAAGTTTGTGTAAACCGGGTGGCTGATAATAAGTGAATTTGACTATAATCACGCCTTAAATAATCACATTTTTATGTTGTTTTGATAATATATATG
>MU691829.1:1870-25920 GCA_026770625.1 Nicotiana glauca
AAAAAAATGACTGATTAATTACCCTAACTTAACAAAATAAAAACAGTGAATAAAAAAAAGAAAATTAGACGACTTACTAGAAAAACAAACTCCGGCCAGCCAGGACATATGAATCCTCTAGGATCCATGATCCGTAACATCCCAAACGGTGTGTTTTTCAACGAAAACACACTATTTGGGATTCTACGATCAGGAATCCCCAAGAATTTGGGTTAGGGTTTTGGCCGAAAAAAATTTCGATTTGAAATTTGACGAGTTTGAGCAAGATTCAAAGGGAAAGGTTGGTAGATTAGGATAAAGGAGGGGAAAAGGAGTCCATGGTGTGAATTTGGGGTTTTTTGGCATACTTCGAGTCTTGGCCGGAAAACTTCAATTTGATATTCGATTCTGGCAAGATTCGAAGGAAATCACTTGGAGGAATGGAAATGGGATGAGAAGGGGAACATCGGGTGTTAATTTGGTGACCATTGGCATAAGTTGTATTCGCCGGCGGTAGGGTTCGGTGAAGGCGGCGGGGTTTGTTTGAGGCGATGGCTTCGTATTTGAGGGAATCCAACGGTGGGAATGGAAAGAAGGAGAGGAGGTGATGTTGTGGTGTGAATTTGGGAGTGAATGGACGCTGGCCGCCGCCGTGGGGAGATTTCCGGCGGCGGCGTTACATCTTCTGTATTTAGGTCGTTTGGAGACGAAGGGTTTCGGGGGGTTGGATGGCATTTGGATAGTCATATACTAGATAACCTAGGAAGCTTTAGGGCCATTAGATCAGAGATCAACGGTTGAGATTCAAGTATTGAAACGACATCGTTTTAAATAAAACAAAGGGGTGGACCGGGTAAGGGATTGGGCTGGGGTGGGTTATTTTGGGTTTGAGCTGGCCAATTTTGGCCCAATTTCGGGGCAACATTAGGCAGCCCTTTTCCTTGTTTTTATTTTATTTTATTTGTTTTCCTTTTTTATTTAATTTTTTTTTTGTATATATATTTTTTTATTTTGTATTTTTTGTGTTATTTATTTTTTCTAATTTCTACAAAGATGCAAAATTAAACTAACAATTAAGCTAAGACTAATTAATGCATGAAATTTATTTAATAACTATTTTGCGACAATTTCACAATAACAATGCTAAAGTGAACTATTTTTGGCATTTTCTTCATATCCTCTTCTAAAACAAATTAATCCCTAATTAATATTAACATATGAAATTAATTTGTAAATGCAGATGCATATTTTTTTGTATTTTATATGAATTGACATGCAACCAATCAACACAAAATTCAACAAAATTCACAAAAAATTGTAAAAATTATTTTATTTGAAACTTTTGGAATAATTTGCTTAGGGCAAAAATCACGTGCTCACAAGTGGTTAACCAATAAACAAACAAAATCCTCGATTGGGAGTTAGTTATCATGGAAAGTGGAGGAACAATAGACTTCAAGATCGGAGCTAGTGGGATCCATCAAGAAAGAGCAACATACATTTTGAGTGGGATGGAAATTGTCGTGCTTTGAGATTCATGAAAACAAGGAATTGGTAAATGTCAGGCCGTAAGGGATGCGGGTTTGAACAGAGAAGAGGTATTTTCTGTGACAAGGGAGGCGGGGAAAATGGATAGTTAATAGACAGGCAAGGCATTCAAGTGGAAATTAGTTATCATGGGAAGTGAAAGAGCAATCGTCATCAAAGTTCAAGGCCACAAACCAACCACCACATTTAAAACTGACAAGATTTTCTTTGATTGAAACAGGGGCAGATGTTTCGGAGAAATCCTCCGTAGAGAAATGCAGGACTCGAACAGGTATGACTGGAAATTCTCAAGACTCTTCTGGAAAATGGAACTTAGTTTAAATTTCAAAACAATCATGACAAACGTAGTTTAGCATAAACGTATACCAAAGGAATATAAGTTCGTTCTAAAGTTTGCAATAGGTTTCAATTAAGAGTTGTCAGGACCCTCCTGGATAATGGGATGTAGTTTTAGGGTCAACTTAAATAACAAGATATAGTGGAAGTTGTAATAGGAGTTTTCAGGACCCTCCTGGATAATGGGGCGTAGTTTTAAGGTCAGTCTAAATAACAAGATATAGTGGAAGTTGTAATAGAAGTTGTCAGGACCCTCCTGGCTAATGGGACGTAGTTTTAAGAACAAGATATAGTGGAAGTTGTAATAGAAGTTGTCAGGACCCTCCTGAATAATGGGACGTAGTTTTTAGTGGAAGTTGTAATAAAAGTTGCCAGGACCCTCCTGGATAATAGGACATACTTTTAGGGTCAGCTTAAATAACAAGATATAATGGAAGTTGTAATAGGAGTTGTCAGGACCCTCCTGGATAATGGGGTGTAGTTTTAAGGTCAGCCTAAATAACAAGATATAGTGGAAGTTGTAGTAGAAGTTGTCAGGACCCTCCTGAATAATGGGACGTAGTTTTTAGTGGAAGTTGTAATAGAAGTTGTCAGGATCCTCCCGGATAATGGGACGTAGTTTTAAGAACAAGATATAGTAGAAGTTGTAATAGAAGTTGTCAGGACCTCCTGGATAATGGGACATAGTTTTAAGAACAAGATATAGTGGAAGTTGTAATAGAAGTTGTCAGGACCCTCCTGGATAATGGGACCTATTTTAAGGTCTGTTAGATAACAAGCTGTGGGGGAAGTCATAATAGAAGTTGTCAGGACATTCCTGGATAATGGGGAATAGTTTACGACATTTGATAACAAATACAATGGAAGTAACACCTTTAGAAGAGATAGTCAGGACCTCCCTGGATAATAGGACTTAGCTTTTAAGTTCTTATAATAGTTGGTAAAATAATTCAGTTTAACACTCATCCCTGTGCCCAGCCACCAAACTGGGGCAGAAAAATTTTCTTTGTTTGTCTATTTTATTGCAGTCAGGAGCCCAACTGGAGAACAAGGGAATACTTTTCAAGCATCGCAAGCAGGAGCCCACCTGGAGAACAAGGGAATACCTATGCAAGTTCAGCAAGCAGGAGCCCACCTGAAGAATAAGGGAATATCTTTCAAATTTAGCAAGCAGGAGCCCACCTGAAAAACAAGGGAATATCTTTTCAAATACAACAAGCACGCACCCACCTAGAAAACCAGGGAAGTACAATCCAAATTTTAGCCTTCAATTTCAATACTTGATAACATGTTATGCCCAGTCAATAGACTGGGGCAGAAAAAAATTTCTTTGTTTGTCTATTTGTCGTAATCAGGCACCCACCTGGAGAACAAGGGAATACTTTTTCAAGCAATTACAAGCAGGAGCCCGCCTGGAGAACAAGGGAATACTTTTTCAAGAAATTGCAATCAGGAGCCCACCTGGAGAACAAGGGGATACATTTTCAAGCATTCGCAATCAGGAGCCCACCTGGAGAACAAGGGAATACTTTTCAAGCATTGCAAGCAGGAGCCCGTCTGAAGAACAAGGGAATACTTTTTCAAGTATCGCAAGCAGGAGCCCACCTGAAAAATGGACACATATTTCAAATCATAGTATTCAAGTATCAACAAGAGGAATGGCAAAACATCATCAAGGCAACAACAAGAATTTCATTGCAAGAATACAAGATACAAGTTCAAGGCAACACAAGAGCAAGTTTGAAGACATAGATAGGATTTTTGTAATCCTTAGATCATAGCTTAGGCTAGCTTCTTTTGTTTTACCACGGTGTAATAAGGGGGGTTAGCAAGCAGTAACAGCAGCAACAACAAGTGAAATCACAGCTCCTGGTAGTCCCAGCTACCAGACATTCCTGAACTACACTGACCTGATTCCTGTTCAGCCCGAGATATGTAGGCAACCTCTGAAGCAGGGTGCGGTCAAAACTTTTCAAAATGCTTCACAACGGAATACTCGAACGGGCAAAAATCGCTCGTATTTGCTCACTTATCTTTGCACGAAAACTCTTCGTGTTCCCGAGAAAAGAGGGGCAGCTGTGAGCACGTGATTTTTGCCCTATATATAAGTCATTCCCATAAAATTCAAACAAAAGATTTTGTTTTCCTTATTTTTACAATGTTTTTTGAATTTTTTGTTAATTGTTTGCATGTTATTTGTGCATGTTAAGTCATGTGGAAATGCAAAATATGCATTTAGGATTTTAATTTTATTTTTAGTATTAATTAGGTATCGATTTGTTTTAGAACAAACATTAAAGAAAATTACAAAAATAGTCTTTGCACTTTTAATTGTTTAATCATTGCATTTATCTTTGATTTTACATAATTTTAGGAGTTAAATAGTTTAATTAGGTTTTTGTTTTAATTTTTACAAAATCAGAAAAATACAAATAAACAATACAAAATACAAAAAGTACAAAATGAAACACAAAATCAAAATAAATAAAAGAAATAAAAATAAAAGCAAGGAAAATAAAATAAGAAAAACAAACAAACAAAAAAGGCAAAAGACTGCAACAAATTAGGGCTAAATTACCCCAGGCCCAAACCGATTCACCCGCCCAAGCCCAAAGATTAGCCCACCCGTTCCAACCTTAGCTCACCCAAAACGACGTCGTTTTGACGTCGTTAAATCCCAGCCATCAATTACCCTCATCCAACGGTCCATATGAGTTATGTCATTTAACATAGATATAACAAACATTACAAGAAAAAACCCTAGGCATTATACCCTTTCCTCGTACACCCCTGTGATTTCACACCAGGCCCCGCCGTAAATTGCCATCCGCCGGAATTCGCTCACGGCAGCGGCAAGCTTTCGTTTCCGACCAAACCAACGCCAAAATTATCCTCTTCCCTTCCTCTATTCAAATCCTTAACCTTCTTTCCACGAATCCCATCGGAATTGTTCAAATCCTCATGAACCCTAGCGCCGCCTTTGGGTCCTCTGATGGCGGCGCCACCATAGAACGTCACCAAACTCACACCCCCGCAACGTCTCGATGCCCCCTTTACAAATATGTCATCATCTTCCATGAAATCCTGTTGAAGGTCGTCCAGTGATCATTTCATCCGCTATCAAATGGTCAAGATTTCGTCGCCTACTTAATTTGTTGGTTTAAGTCCGACGATTAGGTATTTTCCCCTCTTCTGTATGCTCTGTTTGTATTGCCTCTTCTCATCTCTCTTCTCATCTTCTGTATTTCCCCTCTTCTTTATGCTCTGTTCGTATTGCCTCTTTTGCATGCTCTCTTCATCCCTCTGTTTTCTTTGTTACTGTTATTTGTTTCACAAATTCCAGGATGGTGCATGTAGTATAGACTTAGGGTTATTAGAACCATTTGGGTTATCTTTGATTTGAGTGTTAATTAGCAAGCCTGTTTTCTTTTCTCTTCTAATTTCTGATTTCGTTTAATTTGTTTAGCCTTAATCAATAAATTCGAAATCTATTCTAGCATTAGGGTTTCAATTTAACCTTGTTTGGATGACTTGTTTTGAGACTGATTGGATTTAACTGGATTAATGTAATAATGATCTATTAATTTTGTGGTTGATGTTAAGATGGGATTAATTAGCTTAATGGAGAATCTGTTAGATTACTGCCTAGCTTTAATAAAACAGGTTCAAAATAAGTGTGGTTATAGCTGGTAGATGTTAATTAGGGTTTGATTGAGATAAGGTTGGTAATTCTAAGAGTAAAGTGGGGGCACTTTTGGAAAAGCAAATAGTTTAATGGTAATTACAGCTTAGCTGAAGGGTAGTTTTGGGAAGGGAAAAGGGTAGTTTAATCAAATTTGGTAATTTTAGAATGCAAGTGAGGGTAGAATAGGTATTTTAAAGGGATAGGAACATGATAGATACAACTAGAACCTTCTAGAATGGGCTTGAATATAAGTTTTAATAAACCAGGTGTAGTAACTTGTAAGACAAGTAAGAAATAAGAGGTGAAAAACAGAAATAACATAGGGACTAAAAGGTAAAATAAAAATATGAAATTCCCTCCCAATTGTGTCTATAAATAGGTAGTCCTTCTACTTGTTTAACAAGTTTGGAGCTTCAATATTCCCCAAAAAAACTCTTCTTCTAAATTTAGATTCACTTTTTTTTTAAAAATTTTAAACCTTCAAAACCCAAAAACATTAGAAAATCCACAAAAAAAGCTCAAAAATATACTCTTTCATCGAATGTTTTAGCTTAATCTTAACTTTTAAAGTTCTGGTTTTACTGTTTGAAGATCGGTGATAATTTAGAGCAGAATCGAATAGATTCCGGCGTTTTTGTAGCTAAATTTCGATCACTGTCCAGTCCTGATGTGATATGGAATAATTTGAAGATGATTTTGCTTTAAAATTACTCCTACACTGGCTGTGAACTACTGTTGTAGTTTAATTGTTGTTTCTGCACTAAAATTGATGTTGATCCTCTTGCTTTGTTTCCTGATTCCAGGTATATTTTTTGGTTCTATTGTATTGGAGCTTATTCAACATGAAGTTTCAGTAAAATAGCTTTTGTTCCTGATGATCAGAATTATTGAGACATGTAGTTTTGTTTTGTTTTAGCCTAAGCTCAAGAGTTAGTGTACTGGACTGTTATAATCAGACTTTTTCTTCTATTGATTTTTATACGTTATAGGCTCAAATGTTTGTGTATTGTTATATGTTATTTTAGTGCCATGTCCATTCGGATTACATTATTTTAGATTAGATCCGTAGAAATTAATTTTCAAACTACATTGATATATTGGTACTGTATGGGATTTATTTGGTTTTTCTTACATTGTATAATCGTATGGGTAAAGGTCTAGAGGAAGCAGACTGAAAAGGTAATTTGAATCTAGGGCATTTAGTTAAAATTGTAGAATGGTTATAATTTGATCTTAAATTGACTGTCTGGTGATGAACTTTACACGTTTGACAAATGTTTGGTAATATGCAGATTAGTTGTAGCATTAGCATCAATCTCTATTAAAAATGGAATCAGAAATTGGCCATGATTTCCAATGTTAAACTTTCGTATCCAACCTACAGCATTAAGGGCACTTGAAGCAAGACAATTGTTGATCCAGACCCAGTTTTGAATGTGCAAAATAATCTCATAAGGCGTAAAAGACTCAATTAATGAATTGTTAAACTTTTAGAATAAGTGTTAAATTCTCGTTGAATGTAAGTTGAATATGTTTGTAACAAAAGACAGGTAATGATGGAATTGGCCTCTTGTGTGAACAATATTTGATTAATTAAATTGGGCCTGGATTGATTAACCATATGATTGGGCTTTATTTTGAACATAAAATGTTGGACATCTGTGGTTACATATAGACTTGGTTTTTTTTGAGTTATGTAGCGGGTCCAAGCTAAAAGGCTCGCCCTTTTGTTTGAATCCGGACTTGAACTTGAAAGCCAATTTCTAACATTAATTGATTAGGATATTTTCTTCTCTTTCAGAGAAAAAAACAAAAATAGAAAATGGTAGTTTGCTTTAAGATTTCCCTTTAAAAATAAATGAGACGAGCCTCGCCAAATCAAATACATAATTGCGGGGCCCTCCTTAATTACTTAATTCAAAATACTTAGTATTCGGTGCGGGCCGTTTAGCGAATTTCACGGCCTTCCCAAAAGATAACAATACGATAGCCGCTTTAGGCGCGATTTTTAATAATCTTACCTTCCTAACACGGGTGTGCATTTCATGCAACCCAAATCCAAATCCGAAAACGTTGAATAAGAATATGTCGAGGATCCGGGTGCATTTCATGTGATGTGATCTGAAAATATGTTCTTAAACGACGTTCAATTTCTTATGTAAAAATAATAATTGTCAAAAGCGGGGAGTAACTTTAAAATTGCACTATAGGTTCAACATGTATTAAAATCAGATATCTTAGCTAAATATAGCAGTTGAGCGACCGTGCTAGAACCACGGAATTCGGGAGTGTCTAACACCTTCTCCCGGGTTAACAGAATTCCTTACCCGGATTTCTGGTTCGCGACTGTTGAACAGAGTCAAACCCTTCCTCGATTCGGGATTCAAACCGGTGACTTGGGACACCATAAATCTCCCAAGTGGCGACTCTGAATTTTAAATAAAAATGGATCCCGTTTCGATTGTCCTTAAAGTGGAAAAACTCCTTCTGTATTATATCCCTTCCCCGAGGGTGTAGTAAAGACTATTTTTGGGAAAAAGGAGGTGTGACAACTGAAACATTCATTCGTCCTCGAACGAGTATAAAGAGCATACCTGAAGTAGTGAAAAGATGAGGGTACTAGCTGTGCATATCCCGCTCAGTCTCCCAAGTCGCCTCCTCGTCCGACTGAACCCGCCACTGAACCTTTACTGAAGCAATGTTCTTCGATCTCAACTTTCTGATCTTTCTATCCAATATAGCCACTGGTTCCTCAACATAAGATAACTCCTTGTCCAACTGGACTGAGCTGAAATCCAATACGTGTGACGGGTCTCCGTGATATCTCCAGAGCATTGAAACATGAAATACCGGATGAACTCCTGCTAAGCTGGGTGGTAGGGCAAGCTCATAAGCAACTTCTCCAACACTCTTCAGTATCTCAAAAAGGCCAATAAACCTCGGACTCAACTTCCCTTTCTTCCCAAATCTCATAATGCCCTTCATAGGCGAAACACAAAGCAGAACCTATTCTCCAACCATATCGGAACCATCACGAACTTTCCGATCCTCATAACTATTTTGTCTGGATGAGGCTACACATAGTCTATCCTGAATCACTTTAAACTTTCCCAAAGCTTGTTGGACCAAATCTGTACACAATAATCTAGCCTCACCTGGCTTGAACCAACCCACCGGGTCTTTGGTGCTTATATTTCACCTACTCACAGTTGGGGCACCGAGCTACAAGCCCGACTAGGATCTGAAAGATCCAACCTCACAACTGGCTGGCTAAGGCCTGAACCTCCATCGCCATAGGCCTCTTTGATGCTGGTAGGTAAGCCAAACTTCCCAAACTCTCTGCCCGGCGATTCAAAGCATCAGCCATCACATTGGCCTTGCCCGGGTGATACAGAATAGTAATATCATAATCCTTCGACAACTTAAAACACCTCCTCTAACGCAGATTTAGATCCTTTTTCTTGAACAAGTGCTGCAAACTACGATGGTCAGTATAAATCTCACAAGGCACACCGTACAAATAATGACGCCAGATTTTCAAGGCGTGAACAATAGCAGCTAGCTCAAAGTCATGGACATGGTAATTCTTCTCGTGCATCTTCAACTGTCTGGACGTGTAAGCAATTACCCTACCGCCCTGCATCAACACCGCTCCACGGCCAACCCGTGAGGCATCACAATAAACTGTATAAGACCCCGAACCTATAGGTAATATCAAAACGGGGTTGTAGTCAAAGTTGTCTTGAGCTTCTGAAAGCTCATCTCACGCTCCTATGTCCACTGAAATGGAGCACCCTTCTGAGTCAATCTAGTCATAGGAGCTGCAATCGATGAAAACCCTTCCACAAAACGACGGTAGTAACCCGCCAAGCCGAGGAAACTGCGAACCTCTGTAGCTGAGGAGGGTCTAGGCCAACTCTGCACTGCCTCTATCTTCTTCGGATCCACCAGAATACCCTCACCTGATACCATGTGGCTTAAGAATGCCACGGAATACAACCAGAAATCACATTTTGAAAACTTTGCATATAATTTCTTTTCTCTCAGAGTCTGAAGCATTGTCCTCAGGTGCTGCTCACGATCTTCCCGACTTCGCGAATACACCAAAATGTCATCAATAAAGACAATAACAAAGAGTAAAGATATGGCCGAAATACACTGTGCATCACATGCACAAAAACTGATGGGGCATTGGTCATCCCAAATGACATACAAGGAACTCATAATGATCATACCGAGTCCTGAAAGCAGTCTTCGGGATAGCTGGCTCCCGAACCTTTAACTGATGGTAACCTGAACACAAATCAATCTTAGAAAACACTTGTGCACCCTGAAGCTAGTCAAACAGATCATCAATACGAGGCAAAGGATAACGGTTCTTCACTGTAGCCTTGTTCAACTGGCGATAATCGATACACATACGCATAGAACCATCCTTCTTCACAAACAAGACAGGAGCACCCCCAAGGTGATATACTGGGCCAAATAAAATCCTTATCAAGCAAACTCCTATAACTGATCCTTCAACTTAACTGAAGGTTTCACCTAATCCTTAGTCCATAACCTTAGGACAAGACCCAAACTTCAAAATCTGCCATTTGTCATAGGACACGAATTCCACATCATCACACCGCATTTGTCTTATTTCGACACACATCAACTTTTAATAGCACTTAAATACTTCAAAATTGTTTTCTTCAGGATGTTACATTCTCCCCCACATAGGGTCATTCGTCCTCAACTACACAACGTAACTTATCTCTTTATTCGCACATCTTAAAGTCTCAATTTTTTTTCTAACTCCCAAATTTTCCAGAAATTTTGGCAGAGCCTCCACTGTAATTGGGCCTATCCACCTGCCAGAGTAACACCAAAACAACTCCTAACAACACATTCACAACCTAATGAAATACCATAATGTATATATCAATAATACTAATCTCTGCATTACAAGCATCACATTATCATAATGATATCTGGACACGAAACACATCATCTGTATGCCCATAACCACGTCTCTGGCCATAAAAGTTATTCATAAATTACAACATTGCCAATTAGCCTTATGTCAACAAACATCTTATTTCAAACCTCCACTTTACTTACAACGAGGCATGTAGACCTCATAATTACACAACCGAATTAATGAGTCACATTTATCGCCACCTGGGCGCCCGTCTCATAGGCTAAAACTCAATGTTTACAACACAAAAATGGCTGAATATGAACATAAAATATACAAGAATTGTCAAATAAGCCTAACAAGCATGACTCCCATTTAAAATATAGTACAAAATTTTAAATTTCATAAAAGGAGAATTTTTAAACACATAAACCTTTCACCACCAGGACCTTGTCCTTATATAACATCCACCGCATCTTGTAGTTCGGTTTAAAATATTTCACATTATATAAAAATTTGAGGATCTTATCCTCAACTCTTGAATCATAAGTATTTGCACATTGTGCCAACTGAAATTTTTCATTTCCTTTCTTTCTTCTTTTCAATAATTTCTGTCAAAGAAAATCACAACATATAATGAACCCTCATACCGATAAGGCATATAATTGACAATTGAAATTAATTATCCTGAAATCACATCAAAACCCACTGTAGTAAGTAATAGAAAATCACTTTTAGACTCATAGATATTCTTAGTGACCAACACATAATGATAGGGATAGCTATCTCCATATAATAGCTCAACGTGTGTTCACATAAGTAGATTTCAGGATTACGAAGCTCACTCATGAGTGGAGCATATTAAGAGGACTCGCCTCAATTTTTAAAATCAAATCAAATTAAGGAAAAATATCCCTTTTTTTAACACTCAAAATTGTACTTGTAATGACACCATATGGTGTAGTGGCCTCAGCCACACTATAGCAATTATATCAATGGGTCAGGCATCCACTTCTTAGGCGCTATCTACTCGTTCGTTCTCCATCTCTATCTTGTAGCGTATGTAGATTAGTAACTATAATGGAGTGTGTTGACTGTGTGTTCTGATGAAATAGATTCCTCCCAAGTCTGGGATAATTTCTCATAATGTTTCTAGTATCACCACATTCATAACAACCCATCTGCAGTTCGACTGCTCATACTGAGTCTGTGCCGGATAACTAGAATAACCATTTAAGGAATCCCATGCTAGTGGTGCATTAAAAGATAATTGTCCCATGAGAGTGCCCTGATTAACTGGAGCACTGCGAGTATTCTAAAATTATTTTCATTTCCTTGCTGATACTGAAATGTAGACTTATTATGGACATAGGAACATCGAAAGTCCCAACATTATCCCATACAAATCTCAGATCTTACTCATATACAAGTTTCAGAGAACTTTTGAATACCACATAAATACATCTCATGCCAAATCTGATATGACACATGACCCACAATTTAATCGTTGGTAGTGGACTCCCTTCACTTGGTGCAAGGCCATAAGATACATCCTGATACTTCACAATACTAACCTTTATCGCTCGTATGTCACCATCATAAGACACCTCAAGCCATTTGTTTAGCACATGTCCTTCTTAGGACAGTTAAACTTACTTCCTCCAGCATCTCGGTTGCTAGTTGTGTCCTTCGCTAAATAAACATCTCATACGAACCACATAGTCTCTATTTCCACCAACTATCTTCAGATCTACATCCACCGCGTGACTCTACCATTACTGCGATGATTAGGCAATTAAGTAAACCTTCTCAAGACCGTACTTATCAACCAGATGTCACAACCTATTGCACCCCCATGTGCACAATTGAATGATCTCTCAATACTTCTGCATTATCGATATGGATGACACGCGGTAACAACGGTTGAGCAAATTGTTGGCTCCCTCATAATCCTTCGGTAGCATCACGAAACATCAGCGTATAATTAATATCGAGTGCACAATTTCAATACACGAATGGATGCAGAAGAACATATGATATAGGCTCCAACTGAATAAATGACGCACTATAAGGAATGAAATGAAGTGGAATTTTCCTAACGGTTACATAGCCTCTCGTAGATAAGTACAGACGTCTCTGTACCGATCAACGAGACTTTAATAAACCGGCCTGTGTTCCGTGACTCCTATGAACCTAGAGATCTGATACCAACTTGTCACGACCCCAGTTCACCCTCCGTGAATGTCGTGATGGCACCTAGTCCCTACAGCTAGTAAGACTAACAATGCAGAATTTATACAACTTGTGGAAAACAAACTAACTTGCGGAAGCAAATAACTAAAAATTTACTGTATATAAGTGCCACTTAGCATAATACAACCCATATCACGAAATCCAAAATAAACTCCCAAAACCCGGAAACTCTCAGGAAACACAGGCTAAAAGGAATATTGTAAATGCTCTAATCTCCAGAATGTCTACATCAAAAGTATGATAGAATCTAAACACTACAGATAGAATAAGGAAGGAGACTCTTCGGTCTGCGGACGCTGCAGATATACCTCGAAGTCTCCGCTAGATCTCTACGCCTCGATGAAAGTACGCCTGGGTGGAGGACCCTGGATCTGCACATGAAAAACATGCGCAGAAGGGGCATGAGTACACCACAACGGTACTCAGTAAGTGCCAAGCCTAACCTCGGTTGGGTAGTGACGAGGAAGGTCAGGGCCCTATTGAGATAAACACAATAAATGATAAGATAAAGGGAACAGTGTAGATAAAGTCTACAATGAAAATCGAAACGGGATAAATAAGGAATGTCGTAATAGAAAGCTGAAACAAAACAATACAAGGTAAATACTGCTCACAACATGCATGATAATCGAGAATCTCCTGGTATCCCGAGGATCTCTTGGTATCCTAATTAATAATTCGGGGATCTCTTGGTATCCTCAATAATAACTCGGGGATCTCGTGGTATCCTCAATAATGATTCGGGGATCTCTTGGTATCCCGAGGATCTCTTGGTATCCTCAATAATGATTCGAGGATCTCTTAGTATCCTGAGGATCTCTTGGTATCCTCGATAATTATATACACATATTCCAAGGATCTCTTAGTATCCCACACTCCCAATCCAGAACATAAAACGTGCAGGGGATCTCCCAGAATGTCGTCCCGTAGTCCTAAATTTAAAACAAATAATAACATCTCAAAATATCAAATAAATACCAAACTCATAACGAATAATAGTAAATTCTAGCCTAACATGCTTCATAGAATACAAACAAGGCAGTTTAAGCAAATAGGCAAGTAAGTCAACTAAACATGCTCCTCTAACTAACACTGGCTAATTTGCAATTAGAGTAAAACAGGTAAGCAAGAAAAAAAACTCAATTTAAATATTCCAAATAAAAATGGATTTTCAACAATTAGCTCAAATACGCATTCATCACCTCACGTACAAGGCATTCAATTACCAAATATCAAATCCTAAGGGACAAAGTCCCCCACACAAGGTTAGACAAGCCACTTACCTCGAACCGGCTCAAAATCAATCCAAAACCACGTTCTTGCCACGAGTATTCGGCTCCAAATGGCCCAAATCTATTCAATTAAATTGCATATTATAAATAATAATTCAAGTGAATGATTCTACAATTAAGTTCTAAGCTAATACGCAACCTTATGTAAATGACCAAAATACCCCTCGGGCCCACGTCTGTAAATCGGGTAAAATTTATATTTCCAGAAACCTCGTACTCTCACGAGTCTAACCATACCAAAATCATCGAAATCCCATAACATTTCAATCCTCAAATCCATGATTTTATCCAAGAGGGTTTTCTAAACTTTTCCAACAAAATTCACGGATTAAATGCCAAAACTTATAATAGATTCGAGTTATATAACCAAAATTAAGTTGAGAATACTCACCACGTTATCCTCTCCAAAAATCTCTTGAGAAATCGCCTTAACCGAGCTCCAAATTGTCAAAAAAGGAAAATGGGAACGAAGTCCCATTTTCAGGACTTAACCTTCTGCCCAGACACGTTTTCCGCTTATGCGGAAAAATAAGCCGTTTCTTCGGCTCTCGCTAAAGGTCGAACTTCTGCTTTTGCTGAACAACAATCGCTTCTGCGATTCCGCTTCCGCGGAAAATATTCCGCTTCTACGGAAAATTGGAGGAAGCCCAGCATTCGCTTCTGCGATTGATCAGCCGTTTCTGTGGTTCCCAAGCCGCAGAAGCGAAAATACCAGAACTTCTGCTGCTGCAACATTTTCCAACACGAAAATGCCCCGTTAAGCATCCGAAACACATCCGAGGCCCCTGGGACCTCAACCAAATATACCAACACGTCTTAAAACATCATCCAAACTTGCTCCAATTATCAAAATACCTCAACTAACACAAAATCATCAAATTACATCGAATTCAAGCCTAAGTTCTTTTAAAACTTCCAAAACATGCATTAGATCAAAAACCTAACCAAAACACGTCCGAATGACCTGAAATTTTGCACGCATAACCCAAATATCCTAAAGAAGCTACAACAACTCTCGGAATTACGTTCCGACTCCCGGATCAAAATCTCACCTACCAACCGGAAATCGCCAAAATACTAACTTCGTCAATCCAAGCCAAATTTAGCTACGGACTTCTAAAATTCATTCCGAATATGCTCCCAACCTCGAAATCACCTAACGGAGCTAACGGAACAATCAGATTTCCATTTTTAAGCCGTCTTCATACTATTCCAACTACGGATCATTTTCCAACACTTAAGCTCTCATTTAGGGACTAAGTGTCCAAAAACTCTCCAAAACTCAACATCGAACGTCCCGGCAAACCAAAATAGCAGAAATGAACTTAGGGGAAATAGCTAATAGGAGATCGGGGCGTAAATTTCAAAAACGACCGGCCGGGTCGTTACATGGAACCTCAATCGGCTCTCCACCTTAGTATACTCCATCATCTCACTCACTTCTGAACTACACGTGGCATGATTCCTTTATAGTCAAGGATATGTATTAAGCTAAGATACCAGGGCTCTGTCATATTCTCCTTCCTCTTAGTTCTTGGTCTCCCTAAATAAAGGTTGGGTCAAAAAACTTATCTAGTCTTTCTTTGTCTGAAAATACTTCGTATTTCCAGTCAAAGAGGGGCAACTATAGATATGTGATTTTTTACCCTCTTCAAGATTTTTTATATTTTAGCATGTAAATATTTAGTTTATGCCTAATATCTTTATTTTAACTAATTTTGACTCTTTTTTATACCCTCTTCAAGATTTTTTATATTTTAGCATGTAAATATTTAGTTTATGCCTAATATCTTTATTTTAACTAATTTTGACTCTTTTTTATACCCTCTTCAAGATTTTTTATATTTTAGCATGTAAATATTTAGTTTATGCCTAATATCTTTATTTTAACTAATTTTGACTCTTTTTTATTTCGTCACAAAAATAAAAATATTTTAGTTTACGTATCTTTCATAAATTTAAATAAAAAATATACAAAATAGTACTTTATTTTTATTTTTATATAATCTTGAAAAAACAAAAATAGTTTCAAGTTTTAATATAGTTTAGTTCAATTAATTAAGATTAGTTTTATATTTTTATTGTATATTTAGAAGCAAGAGTTAGTTTTGGGTTAGTTTATCCAATTTTAATCTTGTAGTCTATTTTGTTTTTAGTATTTGGCCCAATTTTAAGGCCTAGTAATACCAAACCCATACCCGTAACCTAAAAACACTTCCTATATAGCCAAAAAATACAAAAACAATAACCTAGACCCAGGGACAAACTTAGTAGAAGCATATCAAGGCAAGACAATCACGAGAAATCACAGAAACTCAAACGAGTACCGGCCAGTCATGCTAATACACAGAACCAAACAAAGAACACAACCACTAACAAAATTGTTGTTGATAGGAAGACAATGAATAGTGATTCCGTCACTATTCATCGCCCATAACTCCGACATCCGGCAAGTTAAGATCATGAGAATGGTCTTAAAATAATATCCTTATCATATCAAACAACTTCTTTTTGTTTATATCCTAAAATCTAAACCATCCAGCAGTAGATCTTAATTTTGTTTTACGATCTACTGTAGCAACCAGTCTTCTTTAGTGCTTCAACCCAGTTCTTTCGAAAATAGTTAAGCTATTGCATTACGTGGTTGTGATTTGTTTCAACACGAGTTTTATTTCTGGTAATTAAGGTGCTGAAGAACTACACAATTGGTAGTAGGTTGCAACTCGATCTGGTATTTTTATTTGAATACTAGAGAGAGAAATTCTACAATTTTAATATAGTGAACGAATTCATGTAGCACACAGTCGTGTTTCGTGAAGCTTGTTCGTGAAGTTGATTAACAGATGTGCTTAACTGTTATCGTGAAGGTTTTCTGCTCGTCTTTCAAGTCTCTTGTAGCAAAAAACTATTTTGTACTGAAAATTGAACATTATTCAACGAAGTAACTATTTTGGAAGTTCAGCTATTGTAACAGACATTCTTGATACGTGATCTTAATTTGTTGAAGGACTGAACAACTGTAGCTTCAGTTATGGTTTTGAGCTACATTGAGGTCATCAATGGCCTCCTCTTCCGGAGGATAGCTTCCTCCAATGGCTGGATTGCCTCCACAAGCTCCTACTGTCGTACCTAACAATAGAACACAGACAAAAACACCATTAGATTACTCAAACATTCTTAAACCAAACACAATTAATGCGAGCATACAAAGCAATGCAAATGAGAAAACTATTGTTGATCCAATCCAGGTAAGAAAAGAAGTCTTTGTTAATGGTCAGCCATTAGTTATGTTCACTGAGGCAGAAGTGGAACGCATGATATGATTGAAGGTCTTCAATATATAGTAGTTGGTAAGTTTGCATACAGATGGCCAGAAATGAGTAAGATTCGTCAAATTGTACCATCACAATGAGGAATAAATAGTGAATACAGTATTGGCTATTTGAGAGATAGGCATGTCCTTATACGTATGATGTTGTGGCAGGATTTTGTTGATTCTACGTCTAAAGGAACTCAATATGTCAATGACAAGGATGGCCAAGAATAGCAAATTCGACCTCTCATATATGATGTGAAATTTAAGGCAGGAGAAGAAACTCCAATGGTCATGACTTGGATCTCTTTTCTAGGTTTATTACCTACCTACTTTGTAAAAGAGTGTATTTTTTCACTTGCCTTTGCTGATGGGAAACTGTTACATTTGGACATGGCTACTATAAATAAAACAAGACCTAGTTGTGCGAGGGTCAAAGTTTTAGTAGACTTGTTAGCGGACCACCACAAAAATGTAAGAATGGACATTTTTAATGAAGCTTCAGGTGAAATAAGGACTGAATGGATAAACATCAAGTATGATATGATTCCTAAGTATTGCAAGGAATGCAGATTGCAAGGTCATGATTAATTTGAATACTGGAACTCTCATACGAAATTATCACATTATCATCAAAGCAAGCAAGGTGCTAAAAATAAAAAGGAGCAGACTCAGTTGCATCATAATCAACCATTGATGATCTTAACGAGTGGGGAAAATGTAGGTAATGTCAATCCACCTGGGGAACAATGGAATAAAGTTAGAGACAATCTTATCAGGAACAATGGAAACCGAGTGAATACAGGGAAAGAAATAGTACTAGTTGATTCAGCTAAAGGGCAGCAGCTGCAAGGATCTGATAGTTCAACTCAAAATAATGTTGCAGCGTCAAAGGATGCAGTAGGTAAGGAAATTATACCTATTCATAATAATGATCAGCAAGGAAATGGAAAAACAATAGAGGAAGATGCTTCAGATGATGCAGTAGATAATCAACAAATTCAGGTAAATAACAGGTTTGCAGCATTAGAAGAACAAGATGGTGATGAGGAAGACAATAGCCAACAGGTTGTTATGAAAGAAAAAATACTTTCAAGCACACCATAAGATTATACCAACAATGCAAGAGCTCAAAATCCTAAAGCATCTCATTTTACACCAAAATCTACTGGAGTAGGAATTACATCAAAGACATGCAAGAACATTATTCATAATGAAAAGTAGAATGCAATATGTGAGGTTCGTCAAAAAGAATCTACAACAGTTTGGCTCAGCAGAACATTCAAGGAGAATCATGTTAAAACTAACCAATCTTGTCAGGAGATTCCATCGCATGCTACTAAGATTGATGTAGCATTAAAGGTGGAGACTTATGATAGAAGACTGCAGTTTGATGGTAGAACAGTTTGGAATAAACAAGATGAAAAGGATCCAGATGATAGTGCACTACCAGAGGGTGATAGTGGAGAAGAGGAATAATCAGATGAAGAAAATGACCAGGAAGAGCAAAGTGTCAACAATAAAAACAAGGAACAAACAACAAGTGAAAGCATCAGGGTCAATGAGGAAGATAATGAGCAAGGACAGAATAAGCAGACAACAACAAAGGAGAGTGATAATCAGAAAATTTTGAGTCCTAATCCTAGCAACGTTTTACCTCTAGCTAAACCCAATATAGCTGTTGAAAACCCTATTGGAGAAAAGGATTTAGCAGCTTGTCAAGAGGAACTTAAAATAACTAAGGATCAGATAGAAGATGGAACTGGGAGGATTAACGTATCAGACATCATCAAATCAGGTCACAATGAAGAAAATGCAAAAAGCAAGGCAGATAAACAAGTCGCAGCAACAAGAGAGTCAATTCAGGAGAAGAGAAAAACAGTCATGATTCCTACTAATGTCCAGCAGCAGTTGACAGAACCAAAGGAAAAATTGGAAGTGGAGGAGCTAAATGGTGGCAGAGGAAAAGATTTGGATGATGAATCTACTACACAGAATTTTAATAATGTGGCAAGGCAAGGTGATCTCTCACCTAGGCACATGGACAAAGGCAAATCAAGAGGTAGAGGCAAGAAGAAAAATACAAGGGAGATACAAAGTTCAGTACCAGGGGTTCAAACAGGAAAGACCCTATCTAAACCCCACAATTAATGATGAATGCTATCATTTGGAATGTGAGGTCAGTGAATACAAAGAAGGCTTTTGAGAGGCTTATTACTATGCAAAGGCAACATCATTATCATTTCATAGGAATCATGGAACCAATGTAGAATTCTAGGAAGCTAGAAACATACAGGATGAAAATTGGTATGCTGCAGGCCTTTTCTAATGTTTCAAACAAGATATGGGTTTTTGTAGATGATGATCATGGTGTAGAGGTAATGATTAATGCAGAACAATAGTTGACGATGAAACTGACAAATATGGATACTCAAACCTCTTTCATTGTCACATTTGTTTATGCTAAATGTGACTTCATATAAAGAATTGAACTCTGGGACAATATGTATTACCTTGCAAGGGACGTGACTTTTCCACGGCTTGTGGCAGGAGATTTCAATGTTATTTGGGATGAAAAAGAGAAGTTTAGTGGATTACCAGTATCATGAATGACGTATATGATTTTAGCCATTATGTCAATACATGTAACCTCACAAATGTAGGCTTTAAAGGAAGTATATTCACTTGGTGGAATGGGAGAGCTGAAGATGATTGCATTTTTGAGAGACTTGACAGATGTTTGGCAAATCTGGAATTTCAGCAGATGTTTCCTACAATTGAAGTCACTCATTTATCCAAAACAGGATCTGATCACCGTCCTATGGAACTAATATGTAACACTAATGTTATTCCATTTAAGAAGTCGTTTATATTTCTTAACTTCTGGACAAAACATCCTACTTTCAAGGATGTAGTGAAGGAGAATTGGAAAGTTGATTTTATCGGGGATCCTTTCTTTATGTTTAATCAGAAGCTGAAGAGGTTAAAAAAGGCTCTATCTTCATGGAGCAGAAATACATATGGGGATATTTTTCAGAAAATTGCAAGCTTGGAGGAAGTGGTGCTTGTTCATGAGGCAGAGTTTGAAAGAAATCCTACACAACAAAGTAAACAAAGGCTGCAGAAAGTTCAACCAGAACTAATCAGATACCTGGCTCTAGAAGAGGAGTTTTTGAAGCAAAAGGCTGGTATGAAATGGTTTCAAGATAGAGATAGGAATACCAAAATTTTCCATGCACAAGTGAATGGTAGAAGGAAGAGACTACAATTAAAAAGAATTCAAAACTCAGAGGGAAACTGGTTGGAGGAAAATTTTGAAATAGCAGAAGAAGTTGTGACATTTTTTCAAAACCAATTTCATGAGGGTTCAGCTCCTACAGATTTTAGGATAATAGAGAACCTACCTTCAATGGTAGATAGTGTGCAGAATATGCCATTGATGCAGCAACCTAAAAGAGAGGAGATTAAGCTTGCAGTACTGGGGCTGAATGGTGAAAGTGCTGGAGGACCAGATGGATTCACAGGTTGCTTCTTCCACTTTTGCTAGGATACAATTGAGGAAGACATAGTTGAGATGACAAAAGCTTTCTGTAACGTCCATGACCTTCCTAGATTCATAACTCACACAAACCTGGTATTGCTGCCAAAAAAGAAACAGGTTGAAACATTTTCTGATATGAGACCTATTAGCCTCAGCAACTTCATCAACAAAGTGTTTTCCAGAGTAATACATGAAAGAATGGTTGGAATGCTACCAAATCTGATTTTAAAAGAACAGGCTGGCTTTGTCAAGGGAAGAAGCATAGTAAAAAATGTATTTCTAACTCAAGAGATAGTTACTGATATCAGATTAAGGACTAAGGCATGACCTAATGTTGTTCTAAAGCTGGATATGCTGAAAGCTTATGATAGACTGTCTTGGCTATTTCTGACAAAGGTTTTAAGGAAGCTGCTCAAGGAGATCTTAATAACTGATCTTGCCACTCATATTCTGGAAAACTTAAAACCACCAACAATGGAGTTTGTTCTTGACAAACCTGTATGGATGCTTGAGACTAGGGGAGAGTTCAGTGTGAAGTCAGCGTGGGAATAGTTGAGAAGAAGGAATGAGCCATGTAATGCATATATAAAAATCTGGGTGAAAGGTCTCCCTTTTAGGATTGCATTTTTCATGTGGAAATTATGGAGAAACAAATTACCTCTGGATGATTACTTCAGAAGGTTGGGATACCAAATGGAATCAAAGTGTTGGTGCTGTGCAGAACCAAAAGAAGAGACAATGCAACACTTGTTCTTTACATCAAGACCTGCCAAAATAGTATGGAAATTATTTTTGAGACCAGCAGGAATTGCAACAGAAGGAATCTCTTTCCTCCAGGCTATACTTAGATGCTGGACAGCTGATGTGATACCTAGAATGCAGCCTATTCTTCAAGCTTTACCATCAATGATAATATGGGAATTGTGGAAAAGAAGAAACAACTACAAACACGGAGATGCAGTCACAGTTAGTAGAGTGATCTATCAGATATCATCTACAATGCAAGCCTTAGTCAAATTCAGAAAACCAAGTATGCAGAATGTTCCACATAAATGGCGAGACTTAGTTATAATGATGGAGAATTATACACCAAAGCTATAGTATACTAAGATTATGTGGGAATGTCCTAAGGCAGGCTGGATCAAAGTGAACACAGATGGGGCCTCTAGGGGTAATCCAGGCAACATTTCTATAGGGTTTGTACTGAGGAATGAAGAAGGAGATGTATTATATGCCTGTGGAAAGGAAATAAGTGAGGGAACCAACACTGTTGCAGAATCAATTGCAATACTGTAAGCAATGAGATATTGTGTGGAAAATGACTGTGTCCTAATTGAAGTTCATACAGATTCAATGGTACTCATGAAGGTATTAAATGAGGAGTGAACTGTTCCATGGAGTATTTCAAAAGCAATAGACGAGATCAAGGAGTTGATGAGTACGAATAATGTGACTGTTTCACACACACTCAGAGAAGGGAACAAGCTTGCAGATCATTTGGCTAATTATGCTCTAGACCATGGAATCATTAAAGCACATAATTTCTGGAAGCTGGACATTCAAGGAAGAAAGATAGTGAATGATGATTGTGAGCACGCGATTTTTTTCCCAAGCAAATTATTCCAAAAATATATGCAAAAAATAATTTTTTGTGGAAACTTGTTGATAATTGTGTGTAAATACCAGGATTTGTTTTTATTTTTGAAAAATAAAGCAAAGAAAATCAAAACAAAATACCATTAGAAAATACAAAAAATAGAAATTAATTACTCTTAAATTTTAGAAAAATCAGAAAATTAAAAGAAAAATACAAAGAAAATACAAGGAATAATAAATACAAGAGTAATACGAAAATACAGAAAAGAAATAAATACAAAAAATACATAATACGAAAAAATACTAAGAAAATATAATGTATAAATACAAAATTGCAATATACAAAGAAATTGGGCCAAATAACAATTTCAGTGGCCCAATTGATACAATACATAAGACCAGGCCCAAATTAAAATCAGTCGGTCTGCCTATACATAAACCAAACGACACCGTTCAAAGAAGATGGATCTGGACCGTTGAAAAGTTTAATCAAACGGTCCAGGAATAACAACGGTTTAATAAAGAAACGACGTCGCCTAAGGGTTTTAATCTGAACCGTTGATGACTTTGATCTAAGGGTCATAATTAAATGACCTTTTAATCAAAACGGTGTCGTACTTGGGTTGTTTGAATCTGAGCCGTTGGTACATTTAATCCAACAGTCTCAGATCAATCAGAGCTTTTAAATATACAGAAAACATTACATACACATTATTATACACCCTTCGTCTCTAAGTGAGAAACCCAAGCCGCCCTGATATGCTCTCTACCATCGCCGGAACTTCACCGGCGGTGGTTCACCACCTCTATTAATCAGTCCGCCATTAACACCCCTTCACCGTCTCCCTCTCCTCTTTCACCCTACCATATCAATTCCCCCAGAAAACCCCTAGAAAACCTCGAATAATCCAAAAGATGTCGCTGGAACCCTACTCCGGCGACCACCACTTATGAACCAGGGTCTGTCGTTAACACCATATGACCGTCTCCTCACCCTCTTCAACCCCACCTAGGTATCTTTCCTCGAACAAGCCCCAAACCCTTCCAATATTAAAAAATGTATCGTCGAAACCTCACTCCAACGGACACTCCTAGTCCAAAAACCACCATGTTAAACCCATAGCCCTATTCCTAAGAGTCTTGCTTATAAAAGACTCGAAGAGTCTGCTTAAGGACCAAAAATCCAAGAAAATGGTTTCTGAACTTCTGTTACTGGAAAATCAAGAAAATAAAAGAAAAACGAAGGAAAAGAACAGAAGAAAAAAAACAAGAAAGCTAAGTATCCTAACCCTAATTTCTCTACTTGCATGTTTTCTGATCTTTTCTATTTTTTGCCTGTTTCTTTGCCTTCCTGAGTATTTCATAAGGTCTATTACATGCTTAGCCACTTTTTGATTATACTTAGTTGAGAAAATCTTGATTGTGACTGTGTAGTTGCCTGGTCTTTTACTTTAGAATCGCATGCTTACAGGTTTTTCTTTAATGATAAGGTCTTTAGTTAAATTGCATGCTTTGTAGCCACACTTAGGGTTCTTACTTGATAGGTTCGAAATTAACGATTGAGTGTTCTGTTAATTTGATTCAACCTATTATCAATTTGTTCC
>MU691835.1:4397-79077 GCA_026770625.1 Nicotiana glauca
TTTAATTGTTTTTGGGCTTAGGGTATTTTTGGCCCAAGAATATTGTTTATATATATCTATATAATATTTTGTATTTTTCTAATTTATAAAATCGAAATTAAAATTAACCATTATTCTAATTAAACTCTAAAAATTATTTTAATAAACATTTTGTAGTAATTTTCAATTAAAACAATAAAAGCTAAAATGAACTATTTTTTCCGATTTTTCTTCTATCTGTTTTTTTTTCCAAAAATGCATTAATACTAAAAAAAATGTAAAAACTAAAAATCTTAATGTATATGCCTTTTTTTTGTATTTTTAATATGAGTTATCATGTGACTAATTAATAAAAAGAATGCAACAAAATTCTTGAAATTATAAAATCATTTTATTTGACCTTTTTAGAATAATTTGCTTAGGGTAAAAATCACGTGCTCACAAAATTTATGCACAATATATGCCCATATTTGATTATTTGTAGGTAAACTAGCGAGCAACAGCCATCTCGGCGGGAGCAATTTTGCTTCAGTTCCCCGCAGCCCTATCCTAAATATTGCGTCCGTGCTTGAGAGCCTCCATCGGCATACTCCGTTGGTGGATCCTGAACTATATATGGCCTGATCCTGTAAGACCAGGGATATGTAGGCTGCTCAGAAGCCAGAGCGCGGCCAAACCTCTTCAAACCATTTCGTTCGGGCAAAATTGGCTATCATATCTTTACCCGACAACTCTTTCATCCTTCCTAGGTAAAAAGGGGCAGCTGATGATATCCAATTTTTTCCTGTATTTTTAAAAATGCAAAATACCTTCAAAACGGTCTGTATATACATATATAAGCATATCTCAAAGTTTCATTATTTTTTCTTAATTTTTCAGAGATTTTTAAATCAATTTACTGCCCTATTTTATCAAGAAAAACCATTAATTGTCCCCAAAATTATCATTTTTTGGTGATTCATTTATTTGATTCTCATGTTATACTAAAATATAGCTAATATATTTTTTACATATTTTTACAAATTTATTTAATATTTTTAAGGATAAAATTGCATAATTGCAATATTAGCCATTTTATTGTTTACATTTGTCTCATGTTTATAAAATGGGATTTCATATTTTTAAATTGATAATTATATATTATAAATCATTTTAGTGCTTTCAATTTGTTTTCAAAAATTTATTTACTATTTTTTTCTATAAATTAAATGGGAAAAAGGGCTATTTAACTTATAGCTAGATTTTGTTTTCTAATCTAGCCCTATTAAAATAGCCCAAAGACCCAAGACCAATCCCTAATCTACCCAACCCAATCCAATTAAATCTTGGCCGTTGATCAATTTTGATAAACGGTCCAGATCCTTTCTAACCAAATTAAGCAAACAACCCCCCAAACCCTTCTCATTCCTTACTCAACCGACTGTCATCTCTATCTCTCTATCTCTGGTTCTCTCTAGAACCTTCCCTTTTGGCCTCCGCTCTGATGAGCTTCACTCTCCTTCTCCAACCACCTCCTGGCCTGAATCCATGGTGGTTTTACCACCTACCAGCCTTCTATGGTTCCTACACGCTTGGTTGCTGAAGTTTCGAGGCCTGACCACGAAGAAGCAGGGTCCAGACCTTGCTTAATTCAAGTTTTATGGCCATCTTTGTCCTTGCTCCAGCAAGCCATATGTGTTTCAAGCTTGACCTCGACTCCTCCTGCTTAGATCAACGACTATTCAAGCCTTTCTCACCATTTGGGTTCCTCTAAAACCCTAGTTTTAGAGGTTCTTCTGATTTCATTAGATCTGTTCTAGATCAGTGTTTTCCCTAAACTTTTAAACGACTTCTTGATATTTCTTTCGAAACTATTCTTTCAAAACCTTTATTTTTTTGAATTCCGATCTAGGTTTTTGCGTTATTTAGATGTTTCTCTGATTTTCATTTTCTCTTGTGTGCTTTTTCTACTATGTTTCTTATTTAGTTTCTTCTACTGTGTTCTTGTTTTTCCTACTATGCTTCTTTATATGTTTCTTCTATTATGTTTCTTATTACGTTTCTTCTACTATGCTTCTTTATATGTTTCTCCTATTGTGTTCTTATTAGTTTTTCCTACTGTGTTCTTACTAGTTTCTTCTACTATGTTTCTTTGAGTTCTTCTACTGTGTTTTGCATGTTATTATTTTACTATGCTTCTCATGAGTTCCTACTACTGAAAAAGCATGTTAAAGATCTCATTTCTTTTCTGAGACCCCTGAACCTGTTTCGATTAGTATCTTTTCCTTGATTACTTTTCCTCTTATCTCTGCACTCGATTGATGATAAAAACCCTAGAATTTGGGGGTTCATCTGAGTTTTGAGACTATTAGATACGTGGTATGCTTGTACTTCATCTTTGAAATTGTTTGATTTCAGAAAACCTAATTATTTCGAGTTTCTGAATTTATTTCCTCAGTTGCTCTACTTAGTCCTGAAATCTTTGTTTCAATCTCTATTTCCTTAGGCAATTCTGATTCTCTATTGAACCTTTCTAAGGTCCTTATATTGGACCCTTTGTATGCTATTTGATACTATCTCTCTTCTACATTGCTGACCTATGTGACTACCATGATCCTATAGTCTATCACCTACTGATTTTTGCAATAGCATGATGGTTTTTTTGGCCTTAAATTCAGCCTAGTATATTTTTGTGCCCTTTACATGTGCTTAACTTCCCTCTAAAATGGCTTTCAATTCTGATTGATTTCAAACTTCTTTTGTGAAAGTCTGATTGATCTTCTTTCCTTGTTTGCTGATTTTCCTATTGTTTGGTCTGAGTCGAAAACTTTCCTTAGCTTTTCTAACTTGGTTTATTCATGGACCAATAATTACAAATCTCTTACTCCTTGATTTACTGTGTACTAATTGATTTTCTACCTTATTTATGTAACCGCGTATTTTAAAATTCTACCCTTAAATAAACTCCTATGTATTTATCCCTAAATGCCTACTTTGCACAAGATGCTTGTTTGATCTCTTTCCTTAAATAATTTATTACTCATTACCGCTTAATTCCGAATTCCTTAATTAAAAGAAGTCTTATACTGATTGATTTTAATTGATACCCAGTTCCTTAAATGTTTTCTTACCTTATTTCTGCATGTTTTTCATACTAAAAGTACACGACTCTTTCATTAATAGAAGGGACACATCACTCATAGTATTTCTGAATTTATACTCACACTCAAAAAGTAATATCTCTTATCGCCTGTACTGTGGCCTATTTACAAGTTTTGCTGCCTGCTTTCTCTATTTGCTACTTTGAAACTGGTATGTCCTGATTTAAGGTTTTCAGCACCACAATAATGTGTTTATTTACTATCTTTATATCCATGTCTACTTACTGATTCTGTATGGTTCAACACTTACTCTAGCATACTGATTTCTTTCTGCCTGTTCTACTATGAATCCAAAACCCCTACCCTCTGTGTGTTTAAGCTAAGGTTTGAGGCATGGCAATACTGCAAGTTATAGTTCATGAATCAGACTTGATCCCTTGGGATCCTAGCCTCTAATAGTATGTGTTCTAGCAGGCTTATAGATATGCTAGCACCCTCTATTGCTGGGCATGCCTAAGGTTTGCCCTTGCCTAAGCAATAGGCTCTTTACCATCTCCCTATTCCCCTAAACCCCTTATGTGCGCTTATTTGTAGCTGTTTCCCTCTCCTTTTCACTTTATAGCATTCTCTTCTTCACTTGCACACTTTCTTAGTCTTTAATTTTTGCCCCCCCCCCCTTCTTGTGAGCCTTGCCTTGGGATCCTTTGAAGTTCCCTCTGAACTTTGACACTTGAGGTCTGGCCCTTCCATACTGCATTTGTCCCTGTTCTAATAATACATGTGGGTGTGAGCATTGCCCAAAGTCGCTTTGAGGCTCTTAGGTAACTTTGACACACTCAAATGGGAGAAAGGCTTTGGAGTTGGTTTACCTCATATTTCAGACATGAAGTCTGAATAAGACTCTCCTTGGTTGTACTTTTAATTATTTTTTTGATGTATTTTACCTTATTCTGGGCTGTAATAATTTATAATAAACTCTTCGGGATGGTTAGTGAAAAGGGACGGGTAACTATGTATGCAAAAAAAGGTAGATACCATGCCTATAGGAATTTTGAATTCTGCATATGCACATAGAAATCATGCCTATAGGTCCTTCTAAATTCTGTATATCCATCATTCACATAGACATCATGATCATAGGACTACTAGATTCATATAGAAATCATGCTTAAGGATTATCTGAATCTGTACGTTCAATCGCACCTAGATATCATGTTCATAGGTCTGAAACAAATTCTGCATCTAGATATCATGTTCATAGGCTTAAAAATAAGTCTTCTGCATTTTATACCATGTCTGCAAAGGCTTAAAATCAACAATGCCTAGAAATCATGCCTGTAGGAACTCCTAATCGAATTTGAATCGCTTCATTCATGAATAGAGCTAAAATCAGTAATAATGGTTACTACCATTTGCAGAACTTATAACCCTCATAAAAACTTGCCTTTCTTTTAAATAACCTAACTCCCTTTTAACCAGTACGTATCCAGTTTATTATAGACCTTGTTATTTCATTGCTTTCTGAATTAAATAGATACCATGCCTATATGATCCTTGTCCAACACTTAGGCAAGCCTTAGGGTAAAGTTATAAACTAAAACTATTCTATTAACTACAACCAGCTGGCAGGCCTGATTCGGGCTTCTTATCTGAATTGTGTAGTAAATCTGTCTGCTTCAACCTTTAAGTCCTTTCACGTTTAGTATTCAATCTGACCCTAAACAGTATGTGTAAGTCATGCTAATTACGTGCTTCTTTGTTTAAATGGGGTATATTTCAGCCTTTGCTTGTTATGTGCTTTCCCCCAACTTGTTATATATGTTTTGTATATCGCCTTAGAATTGTTCCCCTTTGAAACCACAAATAAGCCTAACATCCCCTCCATTTAGGATTAGTAGTCCTCATGCCTCCGGGACTGATAGGATTGGGACAGGTAGTAGCATGCAATAGGTAAATGAGAGCATTCCGTGCATTAATACCTTAACGGGGTAGGAAGGATAGATATGGATATGATGACCACGCGATAATGTCACATATAGCCCCACTGAGGAGTGATTACCGACCATTGTGTGGGGTGATCCATATTATTAATAAACCTAGGACCCTTCTCCCTTTATTCTTTATTTCTTTCTTTTCAACATTTTAACTCTTTATTTGTAAAATCAGTTTTTTAATTATTCTATCAAACCTTTATGTGATGAAATCCCTTCTTATTTGAGCACTATTTGTCTATACGCTAATTATAACCAAATTTACAATAATAGTCTGGCCGGGAACCACACTAGTGGATTCTAATGGATACCTAATACCTTCCACTTAGAATAATTTCAAGCCCTTACCCAGTTACTGGTTACTCAAATCAAATCTCCTTGGTGTCCTAATGCACCCTAATCATTAGGTGGTGACTCTTCAAATCAAATCCAATTCCCAAAAGGAATGGGTTGTCCTCCCAAATATCATAAACCCGATTTCGCAAGAAAAAGGGGGCGCAACAGTCGGCTTGCCTAGTTCCATGATAGGCCTCATCACAACCGGGTCCTTTTTTGGGTCGTGACAATTAGTTACCTCAAAAAGGCCAAATCAAATATTGAGAAAGCCAAACGATGATCAAAAAATGCCATCCCGCGCGTACTGACCTCTGAACGGCTCGAAACTAGCCAAAAGCAACTCAAATATATCAAATAAAGCCCAAGGAAACAATTTCAAATGATAAAGGTCGAACCCTGACAAAAATCCCAAAATTGACAAAAAAGTCAAACCGAGGCCCGCACCTCAGAACTCGACAAAAATTCACAAGATCCAACAACCCATTCAATTATGAGTTTAACCATACTAGTTTCACTCAAATCCGACTCTAAATTGATGTTCAGAACTCAAAAACTCACTCTATGATAGATTCGCCCAATTTTCTCTTTTGGAACCCTCAATCAAATGCCGAAAAAGAAGATATATTCATGATATAAAATCAAAAGTGAGTAAAGAACACTTATCCCAGTCGACATGGGGAAAATTTCTTCAAGAATCGCCTAAATCCGAGCTTCATAGCTCCAAAACTGCTAAACTGACCGAAACCTCTGAAATATAGCACTTTATAATCACTGGGCAAAAATACTCTACACGATCGCGAGACATCTGTTGAGGTTGCAAAAGACAAACTCAGCACCATCTCAACATAAACTATGCGATCGCAGATTGAACCGTGCAAATGCGAAACACACAGATCCCATACTACGCAAACATGTTAGCTCTTGTGCGAACGCATAGAAGAAATTCAAATTCCTAGATGCCTACTCTTAACTTTATGTGAGTGTGTCCTACACCATGCGAACGTGAACAGTGACCAATCCAAGGCACGCGATAGCAATTAAGAATCTGCCAGCTCCAAGTTTCACGATCGCGTAAGCCAATCTAAGCACCAGAAACCAAAACACAACAGCCAAGGAACTATGAAGAAAATAGCCTGAAATTAACCTGAAATATGCCCGAGCCCCTCGGGACCACATTCAAACATACAAACAAGTCCCATAAAATAACACAAACCTACTCGAGGCCTCAAATCACACCTAACAACATGGAAAGGATGAATTACACCTCAATTCGAACTTGATGAACTTCAAAATTTTCAACTTCCATAACTCATGTCGAAACATAGAAAATCAACCTGGAATGAACCCAAATTTTGCACACAAGTACCAAATGACATAATAAAGCTATTCTAATTCCCAGAACCACTATTCGAAAATGATATCATCAAAGTCAACTTCCGGTCAAACTTATGAACTTTCCAAACGTTCAAAGTTCCAACTTCCGCCAATTTGTGTCGATACCTTCTAAAAACAACCAAATGCAAATCCGGGCATACGCCCAAGTCCATAATCACCATCCTGACCTAACGGAACCATCAAAACTCCAATTCGATGTCAATTTATAAAAAAGACAAACTTGGTCAACTCTTTATACTTAAAGCTTCAATCATGATGTTCATTCTTCCAAATCGATTCTTAATAACCTGAAGACTAACACTGACGAGTCACACAAGTCATAATACACAATATGATTTTGCTCAAGACATCAAATAGCTAAACGGGATGCAAATGCTCAAAACGACTGGTCGGGTCATTACACCAATCTCGAATCTAGTCACAATCAATTTGATACAGTCAACACAAATAATAGGAATCAATTCCATATAAAAATAGTGAATTTCCGAATTAAATTCAAAAAGTCAACCCAAAAGTCAATAGTAGGGCCCATGTCTCGGAACCCGACAAAAATTACAATGAACACACATTCAACCACGAGTCCAACCATACCAAATTTACCAAATTCCGACATCAACTCGACCTCCAAATCCTAAATTCTTATTTTCAAATCCCTAGGCCCAAATTCTCAAATTACACCTCAAAATCATGTATTCTAGTAGGAATACTCAATGATAATTTAATATTGAATTCCCGTGAAATTTCTCTGAAGAATCGCCCCAAATCGTGTTAGAATAGTCCAAAATGAGTAAAATCTCGAAACCCCTCTTTTTTGTACTCTGCCCAGTGCTTTCGCACTTGCGGCCTCTTTAGTCGCTTCCATGACACCTCTTCTACGGTCCTTTCTTCGCAATTACGGAACTGAGCCTCAGCTCTTCGCTCTGCGACACAAAATCTGCTTATGCGGAGTTGCAGAGGCCCTCGGGACCTCAACCAATTACACCAACAAGTCTTGAAATATGATACGAACTTATTTGATGCCTCAAATTACATTAAACAACACTAAAATACGAATTGCTCCCCAATTCAAGCTTAATGAAAACTAACGAATTCCAACTTCTACATTCGATGTTGAAACTTATCAAATCAAATCCGATTTACCTCAAATTTTGCACACAAGTCATAAATGACATGACGGACCTATTAACTTCTGAAACTAAAATTAGAGCCCGTTAACCACAAAGTAAACTATCGGTCAAATTTCTCGATTCTAAAACTTCAAATTTTCCAGCTTTCGCCGTTTCAAGCAAAATTCAGTTACGGGCTTCCAAATAATTATCCGGACACACTCCTAAGTCCAAAATCACCATACGAAGCTATTGGAACCATCAAAATTCCATTCTAGAGTCCTCTACATATAAGTCATCATCCAGTCAATTATTTAAGCTTAAGCTTTTAATCTTTGAACTAAGTGTCCTAATTCATTCCGAAACCTCCCCGACAAGACACATAATTACAATTGAGCATAAAATAATCAGTAAATGGGGAAATAGGGGTGTAATACTCAAAACGATTGTCCGGGTCATTACATTCTCCCCCTCTTAAACAAATGTTCGTCCTTGAACGGGTTTAGAATCATACCTGAAGTCTCAAATAGGTATGGATATTTGCTCTAAATCTCCCGCTCAGTCTCCCAGGTAGCTTCTCCGACTGGCTGACCCCTCCACTGCACTTCCACCGCAGCTATGTTCTTTGACCTAAACTTTTGAACCTGCTAATCCAAAATGACCACCGGCTCCACATAATAAGTTAAATCACCATCCAACTGAACTGTACTAAAATCCAAAACATAAGACGAATCTCCGACATACTTTTGGAGCATGGATACATGAAACATTGGATGAACACCTGATAGACGAGGCGAAAAGGTGAGTTCATAAGCCACCTCTCCAACCCTCTTAAGCAATTAAAAAGGCCTAATATATCGAGGGCTCAACTTGCCCTTCTTCCCGAACCACATAACACCCTTCATAGGTGAAATGCGAAGTACTACCTTCTCTCCCACCATATAAGCAACATCACGAACCAACCAGTCGGCATAACTCTTCTGTCTAGATTGCACCGTGTGAAGTCGATCCCGAATCAATTTAACCTTTTCCAAAGCATCTTAAACCAAATCAGTACCCAATAGCCTAGCCTCACCCAGATCATACCAACCCATCGAAGATTAACATCATCTCCCATACAAAGCCTCATATGGAGCAATCTGAATGCTCGATTGGCAACAGTTATTAAAGGCAAACTCTACAACTGGTAGAAACTGATCCCAAGAACCCCCAAAATCTTTAACACAAATGCATAACATATCTTCCAATATCTAAATGGTGTGCTCGAAATTTTAAGAAGTAGGGATTTTGACTGCTTATTAGCACTTTTTGCTCTAGTCTTAGTCTGAAAGTATCGAATGTATTCCCAAAACTAATAAAATTGTGCAAATTGAAGGAATGCGAAAAGTTTGATCTCCCATGATGAATTTCGACTCTAAAAGGAGTCTTCCAAAGCACAAGGCAATAAAAGACGCAGAAGCATAGATGTGCGGTCTGCAGAAGGAATTTTGCTGCTGTATAGAAACTGTGGATAGCAGAATTCCATCTTCGTAACCCAAGCTAAAGAGTCCAACAGGAGTTTCAGCAATGTGCAAAATGCACATGAATTTTGCGGCCGTAGAAATAGGCTTTCACTGATAGATTCAAAGTTCAGAGAATACGTAAAAAGACCAAGTCCTAAAGCCCTTATGAAGTGCGGACCGCCCAGGAATTGTGCAGTCATAGAAGATTGCCTCGCGTCCATAATCTTGAAATGTGCGGCTGCAAAACTTACATTCCTGCCAGTTGAAAAAATTTGCGGGCCGCACATGGAACTATACGGCCGCAGAACCTCCCGAGGAGCATTGTTGTCCGTGATTTTTGGCCTTGTATAAATAGACGAGTTTCACAAAATTAGGTCAAGTTTGAACATCCAAAGTTGTTATAGCTGTTTATTTTCACTAGTGTAGGAAATTTTAGCATATTTGGATATTTTAACATTAGATTTCATCATTTTAATCTTCCATTATGAGTTTAATTAGCTTTTCTTATTTATTTCTGCAATTTCCATTCTGCGTAGCTAGATTTTTACTAGGGTTGTGACCCAACCTTAGTGTGTAAACCTTATGGGTATCTAATTTAGTGCTTGTTATTGATTGGGTGTTGATTATTTAGCTTAGTTCATGCTTCAATTTTAGAACTAATGGTTGCAAACATCGATTCATGCTTATTTGACTTAGTCTCTACTTCAAAAGGAGGGACCTAGTCTAGGGTAACTTAGTTAACAAGGAGTTGGGTTAATTGAGAGATTGATTAACTCAATTAAAGGGTTCAACCTAGAGGCAGTAATAACCCGACTTGAGCTCTTATCAACTATTTTGGTTGAAACCCATTTGGACTTGAGAAAGCCAAATTGGAAAAAATCACTCTCTAACCGAGAGGTATTGAGTGTGTAATGTAGAGTTGAGAGTTCTAATACACCCCAATCAACAAAACAACCATTAACGTCTTTATCCCATTGGGCAAACAACTAGGTTATGGTCACAATCCTAGGCCATTAACCTATTTGGAAAAACCTCAAAAAATTATCTCTAATCAATTTTCTTTAGCTTGCATTCATTAGAGTAGAAGTAGAAGTAGAAAACAAGACTTTGTTGTGGAAGTGAAATCTTAGATAACCCATTGCTTGCTTCGAATATATACTCCTAACACCCCTCATAACTCCCAGTGAATTCGACCCCGACTCATAGTTGGGTAATTATTATTCCATACGATCGTATCATATCTCTATTTGAAGTGTGTTGTGGACGTCATCAACTATCCATCTGTCTGAGAGTAAAATGTTTTACTCAACTTAACCAGGGTGCCTAACTCTCACTGCACTACTCTCCAAAATTATGATGTAAACTGCATGCCCCGATCTGAAATGATGGACACTGGCATACCATGAAGGAGAAAAATCTCACTAATATTAATCTCAGCCAATCACTTCGATGAATAAATAGTCCCAACTAGAATAAAATTGTGGCCTTGGTTAACTGATCCACAATCACCCAAATAGCACTAGACTTTCTCGAAGTCTATGGGAGTCCAACTACGAAGACCATGATGATACACTCCCATCTCTACTCCAAAATTTCCAGTCTCTGAAGCAATCCGCCCAGTCTCTGATGCACGTACTTCACCTGCTGACAATTTAAACACCAAGCTACAAATCCCCCTATATCTTTCTTCATCCTCTTCCACCAATAATGCTGCCTCAAGTCCTATTACATATTTGCGGCACGCGGATGAATGAAATACCGCAAACTGTGGGCCTCCTCAAGAATCAACTCACACAGCCCATCCACATTTGGCACACAAATCTAACCATACATCCTCAACACCCTATCTTCTCCAATAGTAACATCTTTGGCATCGTTGTGCCGAATTATGTCCTTAAGGACAAAAAAATAGGGATCATCATACTGGTGCTCTCTGATGTGGTCTTATAAGAAGGACCAAGAAACCACACAAGCTAGAATCTGACTGGGTTCCGAAACATCTAATCTCACAAACTGATTGGCTAAGGCATGAACATCCGATGCAAGTGATCTCTCATCAACAGGAATAAATGCAAGACTACCCATACTCACCGCCTTTCTACTCAAGGCATCCCCCACCACGTTGTCCTTCCCAAGATGAAACAAAATTGTAATATCATAGTCCTTTAGGAACTCTAAGCATCTGCAGTGTCTCGGATTAAGATCTTTTGTATGAACAAGTGCTAGAGACTCCGATGATCCATAAATACTTTACAAGAGACACCATAGAGACAGTGTCTCCAAATATATAATGCATGAACAATGGCTGCCAACTCTAAATCATGAACAAGTTAGTTCTTTTCATGTGGCTTCTACTGGCGCGAAACATAAGCAATCATTCTACCCTCCTGCATTAAGACACACCCAATACCAATACTAGAAGCATCATAATGCACTATATAAGAGCCTAACGATGAAGGCAAAACTAGAACTAGAGTTGTGGTCAAGTTAGCTTGAGCTTCAGAAAGCTCTTTTCACACTCATCTGACCACCTGAATGAAGTACCCTTATGGGTTAATTTTCTCATAGCGCTGCAATGGACGATAAACCCTCCACAAAGAGACGATAATATCCGGCCAAGATGAGAAAACTCTGAATCTCAGTAGTTAAAGATGGTCTGGGCCAACTTTGGACCACCTCTATCTTCCTCAGATCTACCTTAATTCCATCACTGGACATTACGCATTCCAAGAATGCTACTAAACTAATCTAGAACTCACACTTGGAGAATTTGGCATAAATGTTTTCCTCCCTCAACCTCTGTAATACAATCCTCAAGTGTTGTGCACGCTCCTCCTAGCTACGTGAGTACACTAGGATATCATCAATAAATACTATGACAAACGAATCAAAATATGGTTGGAATACACTATTCATCAAGTGCATGAATGCTGCTGGGGTTTTGGTCAGCCCAAAAGACATCACGAGAAATTCATAATAACTATAGCGGGTCCTAAATGCTATCTTTAGAATATCCAAGTCCCGAATTTTTAACTGGTGATACCCAGACCTCAAATCAATTTTGGAGAACACCCTCGCTCCTTGAAATTGGTCAAATAAATCATCAATGCATGGCAAAGGATACTTTTTCTTGATTGTAACTTTGTTCAACTACTTGTAGTCGGTCCACATCCGCATAGTACCATCTTTCTTTTCATAAATAGAATTGGTGCACCCAAAGGCGATGCACTAGGCCTAATAAACCCCTTATCAAGAATGTCACCACCCAAAATCCACTAGACTTGATGGCACCTAACCCCACCTACTAGGTAAGCCAGTTAACAATTATCCATTTTCAATTAACTAAATAAAACAATTAAAAAAGGGACTATCTGAATCTTATATATTTTTCAAGGACTGGTAGTACAAATCAAGAGCTTCTAAGAATAGAGTTTACAAAGCTGACATGAAAAGACTACATCTTCTATTTGATAAATACATAAACAACGTTTCATAATCTAAAGATATCGTGAACAAGAGGTAGCTACAACAGGAATGGAGGTACGTCTTCAAATCTAGCAACCATGGAACGCAGCAACATCAACATCCGAGATCTATACGCAATGTGCAGGAAGTGCAGTATGAGTACAACCGACCCCATGTACTCAAAAAGTCGTTAGAGCAAGAACATAGGTCGGGTCCAACACAAATACCCAACAGCAGTTCATACAACGTAGGGCATATAAACAAGGAGATAATCTCAGATAAAATGGTTCAGCTTTTGCACAGTTTTCCGAAAGTAGTTCCGCTTTTTAGGAATATCAGTGAAACTCAAATACTTAACCGAAATCATCGTAAAATATGAGATAGTTTGAAAACTGAAATTTTTCTAAAAATCATTTTCATAATAAATAAGATGTTTCATTTTCTTTCCAGATAACAAGTGTGAAATACCTCTCTATGCCACATATCAATGTGCGTAAAAGTTATGAATGACATGATAATGTACATCATGAGGAAAAATGCATCCATATGCCGATATGTCATATGTGCATGTCAATTCCATGTATCCTAGAGATGAATCATGTACTTACACTCTCAGAGTAGGCAATCTCACTGTCTCACACTTTCCACTCATCACGCTCAACCACTCGGTGTTGTATATGGACCATTTAGCCCAGGGAAGATACATCCTGAAATATATACATCACTGACGATCAGTCACTCAATACTGGGGAAAGGCCAATCCAGCCCCATAGAGAAGATCCATCTCCAGATGTATAAATTCTTAGGACAAGATCCATGTCTAGGGAAGATCCATCCCTTAATATAATCAATCGCACCCACTGTGGATGTGCAAACTCCGGAGTGGCTACTATGGCCTAAGCGCTATAACATGCCAATCATGGCATAAATCGATCAGGCCCTCGGCCCTTACTCAATAATCAGTAAAACATACTGCGACATATAACCCGATCTTATAAGGCTCTCGGTCTTACTCAGTAATCAATCTCTCCAGTCTCACCCACGGGCTCACAATGTAATGAAAAGTGACCCATAACAATGATATGATGTAACAATAAGTAGCAACTGAGACTGAGATACGATACGAATGGATAGATGTGACTGAGTATGAAATATCAATGAACTCAATGAGATGATAGCAAGAAACGACCACTATGATAAACAAAGTGATAAACAAAGCTTAAACATGATATCTAGCATGATGTACAGCTCGATTACTTTAACACATAGTGAAAAACACAATGATAAACAAAGTGAGCCACAAAACAGTGCCTTGGAGACAATAGAGTCACAACTCACTGGGTGCACGCCCACACGCCTGTCACCTAGCATGTGCGTCGCCTCAACATCAATCACATAACACGTAATTTGGGATTTTACACCCTCAGCACTAAGTTTAGTAGAGTTACTTATCTTAAACGAGTCGATTCTGACACCGAGCAAGCCAAGCGACGCTCCAAGAATGCCATCACGCGCGTTACGACCTCTGAACGGCTCAAAACTTGCAAAAAGCAACTCAAATCCATTAGATAAAGCCCAACGAAGCAATTACAAATGATATAGATCGAATCCTAAGTCAAATCCCAACTTCGTCCAAAAATCACACCTGGCCCATGCCTTGAAGCTCAGCAAAACTCTCAAAATCCGACAACCCATTCAATTACGAGTCGAACCATACTAGTTCCACCCAAATTAGTATTCAAAACTCAAAAATTCATATTATGAAACTTTAGGCAAAAAACCCTAATTTCATCTTTCAATTCATCAACCAATTGCTAAAAATGAAGATAGATTCATTAAGTAAATTCAAACCGAGTGTAACACTTACCCCAGTCATTATGATGAAAATTTCTCCAAAAATCGACTCAATCTGAGTCTTACACCTCAAAATACGAAGAAATGACCAAAACCTCGATTTTATAGCTTCTACCCAGACATTCCGTATTTGCAGACCAATTGTCTCATTTGCGACCACCGCATATGTGGTAAAACACCGTTTCTGTGAAAATAACCTTACCCAGAAATTCCCGCACCTGCGGATGTCGAATCTTGCTTTGCGAAGCCTTATGCACCTGCGATTCCAAGCCCCACATCTGCGCGCACGCAGGTGCGCTACAAAATCTGCGTATGCGGTCTTCCTTAACCAGCAACCTTCAGCAATGCAACATGAAATGAAAATGATCTTAACCTCATCCGAAACTCACCCGAGCCCCTCAGGATCCCATCCAAACATACCGACAAGTCCCACAACATAAGATGGACCTAATCAAGGTCTCAAAACAAATAATAACATCGAAATGACGAATCACACCTCAATTCGAAATCATTGAACTTTAAAACTTTAATTTCCACAACTGATGTCGAAACCTATCAAATCACGTATGTTTGACCTCAAATTTTGCACGCAAGTCATATTTGACATTACAGACCTGCTTTAACTTCCATAATCTGAATTCGAACCCGATATCAAAAAGTCCACTCTCGGTCAAACTTTCCAAAATTCCAACTTTCACCATTTCAAGCCAAATTCCATTATGGACCTCCAAATCACGATCCGGGCGCGCTCCTAACTCCAAAATCACCCAACAGAGCTAACAGAACCATTAGAAATCCAATCTGAGGTCAAATACTAAAAAGTCAAACTTGATCGAACCTGCCAAATTTAAAGCTTCTAGGTGAAAATCATTCTTCCAAATCAATTTCGAATTACGTGAAAACCAAAACCGATGATTCACATATGTCATAATACATCATGCAGAGCTACTCATGCCCTCAAACAACCGAGTGAAGTGCAAATGCTCAAAATGACTGGTCGGGTCATTACATCTTCCCCCACTTAAACATATGTTCGTCCTCAAATGTGCCCAGAGTTATTCCAAAGCCATCAAATCGCCATGCAACCTCACCATGCGCATACCCGGGGGTGATCCCATGTCATCCTATCCCCTATAGGTCTGATAACATAACATAACTGAAATTTTATAATTCAACCTAGCCCATAAACATTAGAACAAAATTTTTCTATAAGATCAGAATTTCGCGTCTACACACTAAGTCTGAACAAGCTGTATCAAGCCATAGCCATAACCCAAGATGAAATCACATGATATACCAGATAACTCAAACACTCATAGTGATAATTTCTAATAACAGTAGCTGCTCAAAACATCCCAATATTGTTAACAAACCTCTTATCAAATAGAGCCTCATCAGAACGCCTTCATACACTACCAACGTTGAAAGAAACACGCTGAAACTCATAACCATTAATCATATCAACAAGTTGTGGAGCTCCCTCTCCTTCGATAGGAACTATAGCAAATTTCTAAGTCGATCAGCAACAATATCCTGCCAACCATGTTGTAATCAATTCCGATGGTATCCATTCTAGGCCCAATGACCTTATCTCATCCAACACGACCACTCTAGTGACAAGACACATCAATACAATCTAAAGTCACAACCTGTACAATCCGTGCTCCAATAAGCAATATTCCAAAAGTACTCAACATGGAAAATGACATCAAACAAGAGAACCGTCTTGCAAGCTCAACGGGTATCACCATAATGCAATGCTAAGAAACCATCACACACCACATAACCAAAACTTATGAATCTAACACAAAGGATCATACCTCTATGTAACTTCGCTACAATGTGTAACCCCATCCAAATGCATGTCCATATTATATACCTCAAGCCACCTTACTCAAAATCCATAACCACTCGAAATTCGACATCAAGTACCCAAAGTGCACTACGATAACCACATAGAGAAAATAACACAATGCCACCATCTGCAAAGAACATAGCCAATGCGCAATCAATCACGCAATACCCACATACTCATTTTGCTCAAATTTCTGCTATAAAGCTCAAATAGAACTACACTATGGGTGCATATAACCAACAAATCACAACTCTTCATAGCAAAGAAGGGTAAGTCACAGATCGTTCCAGAACACAAATAAGCTCAACAATAATCGGATGGCACATCCCTCAACAATAGCAGTATGGAGCCAACTAATGGACCCCCAAATCAACACTTGTCATCCATAAATAGATAAATAACCCTCTGAAAGTTCAAAATGACAGTATCATAATGCATATTATCAATTAGCTAACTTCGGCCATACTTCAGAGTCCACAACCATGCAATAATCTTCTCCTGAAAACTCCTAGTCTCCAAATCCATAGAACACATGAATCACAATATCTTATCCCAACTCCATTGCCTGAATATCTAGCATATCTCGCATACACGATCATCCACATGGAATACTTCTCTAATTCTTTTGTGCCACATAGCAATATCTGAAAATCAGCAGTCGATCAACTAGGAGAGTGCCATAATACCAATTAAGTAATATAATTCATCTAATCATCATAAGCTGTCTATGTTTCCTATGAATTCAGGACCTTCCTTTTGAAATCGAATCGTGGCCTTGCACGTGCAAATCCCAATCCTACACAAAACACCAAACTTATTATGCCATCATATGAAAAATACAAAAATCTCAAAATCAACTCTAAGTCGCAAGAAAACTACATACTCAATTAGCTAAATCTTCCATTTGATCCCATCCAAGAGAAAATTACAATACGTGACATGTCCCACACCAGTAGGAAATATACATCTCAAACCATCAAGAACTCACTGAATCCCATTTGCTCAAAACCAAACCCTCAGGACTGAATCCCTCTAACTCAACCAAGCTACACAGGTCACCAAAAATCCAAGAGCATCACCATGAAACACCGGTAGAAACTCACCACATCATAAGCACCCAAGGAACCAATCATATCCATTACCATGCCGATCAAACCTACTACCAAGCTCTCCTATTTCTCCTAGTTCCCTCTGAATTTCCTTCAAATTGATACTTTTCCTTGCTAGAACACTACTATCCTTAACCAAAAATTTCCCCACGAACTTTAGCATAAGACCACAACGCCCTAAGACTCATAAGCCATTGAATTCCCTCTTAAGCACCCCAAAAGTACCACAAGTGAGATTTCCACTACGAAGAGACCTTCTGTGAATTTCAAGTTGTTCATCTTACCTTCCTGATACTGAAACATAAAATCCACAACGATGTAGAAATACTGTGAGCCTCAACGACATCCAATGCAACTCTCAGCTTCTAGCTACATACAAATCTGCAAAAATTCTCAATTGTCACAGATAAATCTTGAATTCATTAGAACAATTCTCGAGATTCGTCCACTCTGCTCAAATCTCAATTAGACTGATCAAACGACCTGAACGACTTGTGCTCCATTAGCACTCCAACACCCAAGGAAGTAACCCCACCCTAATACAACCAGATAAATTTCTACTCAACGCATATTACATCATTTACTAATAACAACTCAAATTACTCCATGATTCTCATATACTCATAAAGCCTAATATAACTCGTATCCAGATTTCCTCATCGAGTCATCCTCGATCTCAACCTCTGCAAGTCATAATTGATTCATCAGTATACCTCAAACTAAAACTAATACGACACATAACTGTGCAATCAACTTAACAATAGAAAACTCCCCCACTTAGCTCAAAGCCATAGATCAATACAACAAAAACTCACAATGCCATACTCTATTACTGCCATAATATCATTTTGATATTCAACCAAATCCTTCATAAGCTCATGCAACACAAACCATCTAGTATTTCCAATCATCTGCAAATATCGCATTCACCCTCGTAACAATCAAGCCTATTCTCATAAGCGATCCAAACTCAAATTGTAACGCATATATTTCACTGGTAAAAGAGAACTCCTGACAAACAACATAGGGATCATACAAACCTCGGGACACCCCGCATGAGATAACCCACATGCTTCTCCTCAAACTAATATCTCTTTATACCCTTTCATGGTCATAACTATTATGCAATCTCTTAATCTTCCTGAGTCTGAAATCATGTCAAGACATGAAAATCTACATCACTCCTCAATTAAACAACATGAAAAGATCCTTCAATACACCCACCACTCGGGGCTATACATCAAATCAAGATGGAGATCAAGCACCAAATAGTTCTTTCTACACCTCAAGAAAACCCTTCTCATCATATTCAAATCATATGAACACACCTCGCAGTCACATAATACTCATCACGTAGCTATCTAGCCACAAATTCCACTAATAGGGACATTACATGACATATAAATCCAAAAGCATGAGTTCATACAATCAACGCTCATATGGTGAAACTATAGTCAAAACTCGACCTCAAGTCCTCCATACTAGCCCATCATCAGCATACAGAAATCACATCTCGCACCTCTTCCATAGAATCACAAGCCATCGATGCACAGCTAATACCGAGTGCTCACATGCGCATACAAATACGTGGAAGGAATTCAAAGGGTTACACTTAAAACTGAATCAATGCCGCACGATAAGAAAATAAAGATGGGATGTATATCCTAAATGTCCTGTAGCCTTTCTAAGATAGGTATGAACGCCATCATAACGATACGCAAGACTCTACTAGACACTTGCTCGTGACTTGTAGAACCTATGAACCTAGAGCTCTGAAACCAACTTGTGGCGACCCAAAATCCACTAGTCATGATGGTCCCTAACCCAACCCACTAATAAGCCAATTAACAATTATCTATTTTCAATTAACTAAATAAAACAATTAAAAAGGGATTATCTGAATCTTATATATTTCCCAAGGACTGGTAGTACAAATCATGAGCTTCTAAGAATAGAGTTTACAAAGGTGATATGAAAAGAATACATCTTCTAGTAGAAAAGTACATAAACAGAGTTTCATAATTTAAGGCTACCATGAATAAGAGGCGGCTACAACAGGAATGTAGGTACGTCTTCAAATCCAGCAACCACCGAACGCAGAAACATTAGCATCCAGGATCTGCACGCAATATGCAAGAAGTGCAGTATGAGTACAACCGACCGCATGTACTCAAAAAGTAATAAAACTAACCTCATGTTGAAAGTAGTGACGAGTTGAAACATAGGTCGGGTCCATCACAAACACCCAATAGCAATTCTTACAACGTAGGTCATATAAACAAGAAAGTAATCTCAGAGATAAAAATGTTCAGCTTTTGCACAGTTTTCCGAAAGTAGTTCTGCTTTTCAAAAATATCAGTGAAACTCAAATCCTTTACCGAAATCGTCGTAAAATATGAAATAGTTTAAAAACTGTAATTTTTCTAAAAATCCTTTTCACAATAAATAAGATGTTCCATTTTCTTTCCAGATAAAAAGTGTGAAATACCTCTCTATGCCACATATCAATGTGTGTAGTTTTTATGAATGACATGATAATGTGCAGCATGAGGAAAAATGCATCTATATGCCTATATGTCATGTGCGCATGACAATGCCATGTACCCCATAGATGAATATGTACTCACACTCTCAGAGTACACAATCTCACTATCTCACACTTTTCGCTCATCTTGCCCAACCACTCGGTGTTGTATATGGCTGATTTGGCCCAGGGAAGATCCATCCCGGAGTATATACATCGCTGACCATCAGTCACTCAGTACCGAGGAAAGGCTAATCTGGCCTTATGGAGAAGATCCATCTCCAAGTGTGTAAATGCTTCAGACAAGATCCATGTCCAGGGAAGATCCATCCCTCAATATAATCAATCGCCCCCACTATGGGTGTGTAGACTCCGGAGGGGCTCCTACGTCCCAAGCACTATAACAAGCCAGTATGGCATAAATCAATTAGACCCTCAACCTTACTCAATAATACATACTGTGGCATACAGCCCGATCCCATGACTGTCATTCATAATTATGTTCTCGGCCTCACTTAGTCATCAATCTCTCTAGTCTCAACCATAGGCTCACAATGTCATGAAAACTGATCCGGAACAATGATATGATGTATCAATAAGTAATAACTGAGACTGAGATATGATATGAATGCATAGATGTGACTAAGTATGAAATATCAAAGAATTTAATGAGATGACAACAAGAAACAACCACTACGGGCCCCAACAATATCAGCATAAAGCCTAAGCATGATATTTAGCGTGATGTATAGCTAAATTACTTTAACGCATAGTGAAAAACACAATTATCAACAAAGTATGCCACTAAATAGTGCCCTGGAGACAATAGAGTCACAACTCACAGGGTGCACGCCCACACGCCTATCACCTAGCATGTGCGTCACCTTATCATAATTCACATAGCACGTAATTTGGGATTTTACACCCTCAGCATTAAGTTTAGAAGAGTTACATATCTTAAAGTCCGACACCGAGCAAGCCAAGCGATGCTCCAAGAATACTGTCACGCGCGTTGCGACCTCCGAACGGCTCAAAACTAGCAAAAAGCAACTCAGATACATCAGATAAAGCCCAAGGAAGCAATTATAAATGATAAAGATCGAATCCTAAGTCAAATCCCAAATCCGGCCAAAAATACACCCGGGCCCACGCCTCAAAATTCAACAAACTTACAAAATCCGACAACAATTACGAGTCCAACCATACTAGTTTCACTCAAATCTGACTCCAAATAGGTGTTCAAAACTCAAAAATTCATATTAAGAAACTTTAGGTCAACACCCCAATTTTCTCTTTCAATTCATCAACCAATTGCTACAAATGAAGATAGATTCATGAAATATATTCAAAACTGAGTGTAGAACACTTACCCCAATCCTCGTGTTGAAAATTGCTCAAAAAATCACCTCAATCCCAGTCACATATCTCAAATATGAAGAAATGACCAAAACCTTGATTTTATAGCCTCTGCCTAGAAATTCCGCATTTGTGGACCAGTTGTCGTATCTGCGACCACGGCATCTGCGGTGAAAACCATGCTTCTGCGAAAATAACCTTTCCTAGAAATTCTTGTACCTGCGAATGTCGAATCCCGCTTCTACGAAGCCTTACGCACCTGCGATTCCAAGTCCCGCATTTGTACGCATCCAGGTGCCCTACAAAATCTGCTTTTGCGGTCTTCCTCAACCAGCCTCTTCTCGCTTCTACGACTCCTTGAGTGCTTCTGTGACCATCGAACCTGCATAAACCAGCCGCATGTGCAGTCATACCAGAACCAGCAACCTTCAGCAATGCAACGTGAAATGAAAATGATCTAAACCTCGTCCGAGACTCACCCGAGCCCCTCGAGACCCTGTCAAAATATACCGACAAGTCCCATAACATAACACGGACCTAATCGAGGTCTCAAAACACACATAACAACATTGAAATGATGAATCACACCTCAATTCAAAATCATTGAACTTTAACACTTCAATTTCCAGAATCGATGCTGAAACCTATCAAATCACGTCCGTTTGACCTTAAATTTTGCACCCGAATCATATTTGACATTACGGATCTACTCTAACTTTCGGAATCGGAATTCGAACCCGATATAAAAAAAGTCCACTCCCGATCAAACTTTCCAAAATTCTAACTTTCGCCATTTTAAGCCAAATTCCACTACGGGCCTCCAAATCACGATCCGGATGCACTACTAAATCCAAAATCACCCAACAGAGCTAACTGAACCATTAGAAATCAAATTCGAGGTCAATACTAAAAAGCCATACTTGGTCAAACCTTTCAAATTTAAAGCTTCTAGCTGAGAATCATTCTTCCAAATCAATTCTGAATAACCTAAAAAATAAAAACGACGATTCATATAAGTCATAATACATCATATAGAGCTACTCATGCCCTCAAACAACCGAGCAAAGTGTAAATGCTCAAAATGGCCGGTCGGGTCGTTACAAAGAAGTTCTTGAAGTTTCTCTTTTCAATTCTTTCAATTCAGCAGGTGCCATATAATATGGAGGAATAGAATGGGCTGAGTGCCCGATGCCAAGTTAATACCAAAATCAATATCTCTGCCACATGGCATACCCTGTAGGTCTGTAGGAAGTACATCCGGAATGTCTCGCACTACTAGAACAGAATCAATACTAGGAGTATCAGCAGCAACATCCCTCACAAAGGCCAAATATGACAAATGTCCCTTCCCAACCATCCGTTGGGCCTTCAAATAAGAAATCACCCTACTGGGAACATAATCTAGAGAATCTCTCCACTTGATCCACGACCATCTTGGAATCATATACGTCATGGTTTTAATGTGAAAATCCAGAATAGCATGACATGGAGACAACCAATCCATATCCAAAATCACATCAAAATTGACAATACTAAGTAACAAGAGATCAACTCTAGTCTCTAATCCCCCGATAGTCACCACACACGACCGATATACGTGGTCCACAATAATAGTATCATCCACCAGCGTAGATACATGAACAGGTGAAACTAAGGACTCGCGGGGCATATCCATACAACGAGCAAAATATGATGAGACATCGAATATGTGGAACTAGGGTCAAATAATATAGAAGCATCTCTGTGGCATACTGAGACAATACATGAGATCATTGTGTTTGAAGCAACGACATCTGGCTTGGCAGGAATAGCATAGAATCAAGCCTGATCACCACCAGATTGACTTCCCTCTCTGGGGCAATCTCTAGCTGCCTGAGTCCCACCCCAAGATAGAAGTTCTATGGAAATTGGCACATAACAGTGTTTACCTAGAAAATGGTAATTATAATTAGATTTGGTTTTGTAATTCTAAAAATACATGATTTATTTTTATGCTAGTTGTTTAGGCAATGGATGCTAAGTGTGAGACTAGACAATAAGGTGAGAGCTTGAAGATAGAATGTTATGCAAATCGAGTAGCCGAGAATCGGGGTCTTAAGCTATCCTATAATAGGCCTCGAGGTCAAGCTAAAGCGTTGGGCTGTGCATATCTAATGAAGGACTAACAGATCTAAGAGCTTTGATGAGAGCTCTTTAAGATCAATGATGAGTAATAAATGAAGAACAATCAATGAAATGCAATGAATGCAAGCAATGTAATAAATATAAGCAATAAAATCAATGGAGAATATGTTTAAGTTAAAGATCAAAAAAAGTTCTTGTTCTTGCATTGGATATCATGTGTGCAAAAAATTACAAGGATCCCGTTTATATAGGAGGGGGAATCCCAACACAGTACAGGTGCATTTATTATAAAGATATGCTATTGGTACAACCATTTATTACAAAGATCAACGGTTGGTACAACCATTTAATATCACGGTACGGGCTTGTACTACTCTTGTATACATGAATAACTTTAACCACATGCCTATTGGGAATTTCCTGCTTGCCCAAGATAGCCACCGATTTGCACTGCCCCAAGGTTGAGCATAGGGAATCCTCGGGGTCAAACCTCGAGCTGTGCCTCGGGCCTTCTGAAGACGGGCTATGGAATGCCACAATAATCATAAAATTAAACTCTCTGATTTTTGCCGTATACAGATAGTCCTTGCGTTTCTTAGAGTGAAATGATAAGAAACGGTCTTGAACTCTTGCTTCTTTGATACTCCCACTATGACGGCAACCCATCAAAGCATTAAATGCTATGACTCAAAGACTGCGTTGAGGTCGCTATCAGCACGATTATCGAAAAGTGCATGAACCGCTATTGGTTCGACCTTTTCGCTTCTCAAGCATTGCCTCTATAAATGCTTCAATTCGTTTGCCATTCACGCATTTTACAATATCTCAAAGTTTTTTTAGCTAATTTCACAACTTTCTGCATCTACCTTCTTTCTGTGTTCGTTTCTTCATCTTCTTTATTTGGAACTTTTTTAAAGTTATGGCCAGAACCTCTAAAATGGTGCCTCAAAAAGAGGGCACCACTTCTTCATCACGCCCGTCTGAGGGCAAACCAAAATTACCTCCAACTATCGAGCAATGTACCCCTGGTAAATTTGATATGGTCTTCGATTTTTCCATCAAAAATCCCCCTTCTACACAAGGCCAGTGCGAACCCGTGTCTCAGTACATCAGCGTGGTAACCAACACGGAGAGGGTATAGAAAGACTACCGATTGGGGGGAGGCAATGCAAGTAGAAATACCCAAACCTGAGGAAAGCATAGCAGACCACAAAGCTGGCTTCCTCAACGTATATACATACCAATTCACTCTAGGTCCCATAGATTCCTCAAATCCTTCTTCACCATCAATAGATCCGGTGATTCTTGACTTTTTTCATGAGTACCGAGTGACACCTAGTTAGATATATCTTTCTCTATAGAGGGTCATTTACGCTTCGATATTTCTCCAACCGGGTCGAGGGAATGACCTTCACTCTCAATCACCTGGTCAGATTGTACAACTCTCGTTTCTTCCGAGTTTGATCGAGCTTCATCCTTGATCTGCGAAGACATTATTTTCAAGCATCGACGAGGACAACGACCGGGAGTGGATGAGCCGAGTAAGGACCTCGGACATTATCCCGACTGATAGGATGCTATTCCCGAAGGAATAGAACATGAAGCGTAAATGTATTTACCTCGAGTACATCTCGTTACCCTTTTTTTCCTTCTGAAATGATCTTTTTTTGATTATGTAGCGACCCTTTGGTACCCCGGCACGGTTCAGGACCATCCGAGATGGATCACACAATTGGACTCTGCTTTTCCTTATAGTAAGCATGCTTGGCGTGATTTGGCCAAAATGCTATGGCAGGCCAAGAACCACGGTATGCTTTCATTACTGTTATTACCAAATTTCTTATAAATATTCTTTGTGGTGGTAAGTTTAACACATCATGCCTGTACATGCCTCAGGGAGGGCGTTTCGATGAGACTGTCTCCTCCCGGTGAAGAAGAAACCTCGAAACCCAACAAGGGTAAGAAGAGGAAAAAAGAGGCATCGACTGAGTCTCTTGAATTGAAGAAACCCAAGGTCTGCCAGCCTAAGACCGATGCCATGGTTTTGAATTTGACCGCTATGGCAATTCTTCGTAAAGATGATGATGACGGTGACCTCCCTTTCATAAAAAGGGTGAGACAAAGTGCTGATGCTCTACAAGCCGTGGGGTGCAAGGTCGCCGAGTTGGAGATGGCTGATGTGGGCTTAACCCGAGCTGAGAAGATCCTCGAAGAGGGTTCAGGCACAGTCCTCCAGCTTTAAGTTGGACATGGTACAGTCCGTACATATGAGACCTCGGCTAGCGATTTAGGAGGGCCTGAACCCGAAGTTTCTCGGGGTCGAGATAAAGCCTTACAAAAATTGATGCCCTGGTTGGCTTTAAATTGGGCCCTTCGTTTTCACCGGGGGAGATTAGGGATTCCCAGGACTCGGGTACCACCGGTGTGGGGGCCTCTCATGAAGAGGAAGATATGATCAAAGACTACTTCATTGGTGTCGACAAGGACATAGACCTCGATGCTCCCGTTGCTCTCGAGGAGGCCAAGAAGCTTCAAAAGCATGTGATGCTCTTGACATACCGATTGCGCTTCAAATTTTTTACCCTTGCCTTTCTAACTTCTCTATTTTTGTTATAGGCCCAGAAATTGTATGACCACGCCTTTTCTAAGCTTCAAGATAAGCTTTCATGCTATGAAAGGAGCTCGAGAAGCTCACCTTGGAGCTAAAGAAGTCGAAGGCCTTCTCTGCCCGAAAATGAGAGGAGTTGAGTGGGCTTTGGGCAATCCTGGAGAGAGTGCGCCAAGAACGGGCTAGCCTTGCTGAGCAGGTAACACAGCGTCCATGAGTTCATATTTTTATTCTTATGACTTGATGCTTACTACCTTGATTTGCCTCTGTAGATTGGGCAAAGAGATGCTCTGGTGGGGCGGCTTCAAGAATAGGTAGCAGCCAAGAATGCGGAGATCCTTGAACTGAAGAGGCAAAATGAGGCCATGACCTCGGAGAGAGACCCTTTTTGGGGAGTGTTGCACTCGACCCAGGATCTTATCTGAAGTGCTCGAGAGGAGGCTATTGCACTATTGGTTTCCAAGTTTGAGGTCGAGGAAAATGCATCTTCTTATAAGAAAGATGTCGCCACCACAAATGATCAAGCCAGACAGATATCCGAGAAGGCCAAGCAGAAGATGGCTTGGGCAGTTGCTCATGCCCATTTGCAAGCTATGAGGCAGGCTTTCAAGGAAGAAAGCGCCAAAGCTGCCGATCTCTCTGCTGAGATTGAAGAAGCCCGAACGTTGGAGGAAGAATCAGCATTTTTGGCCACTTCGGATGAGGGTTCCGGAGATAATCCCGACAGTAGTGAGGGTGAAGAATAGACTCATGTTGTCTTCCTCTTTTCTTTTTTGTATATGGATTTCTCGGGGGGAAGGGCTTTGTAAAGACACCCCTAGTAAATATATTTTTGGGAATGTAAAAATATTATTCTGCTTCAAGTCTTCGAATTTTATATTTCAGCATTTACGCGAATAGCCTTTGAATTTTGATGTTGGCTCTTTGAAGCCCATATTTGGAGTGATCGGGACCATCGATATCGGGAACCATCTCGAGATTAGGTCAATAGCTTTTTCAGAGTCGTTTGTGATAACAGAGATCCTCGGGATCTCAATGGCTCCCGAGCGTTGTATGACAGCGTCATTCATATGACATAGTTACGAAGTGACCGGGGTGGTCCCAACAATACACTTACCCAAAAGTGGCACTGACATGGTCAGAATTGATTGGCCTTCAGATTAGCTGAACTATCGCCACTTGCTCTATATATGTATTTGCTTTCTTCTTATCTGAGGATTCCGCTACTTTGAGTAACTATCCCTTTTATAGAGCCCTTCTTCCTTGCGCCAGTTCTCTTACCATTTGAATTTAAAGATTTTTCCCAAGTTTTTATCTTCCTCCTCTTATTTTACCATAGCCATGGCTACTACATCCAAATCCGTTTATCAGGAAGGGGAGAGTTCCGCCTCTGTTTCACGCTCGGTCGGTGATACACCACCGGCATCCGGTGAGCTAACTTTGAGGTGCTTTGTCTCGAGGAGGGACTTCATGTTAGAGAGACCTCCCAGTGTTCGGGGACACTGGGAGCATGCATCAAGGTTCATCTCATTAATAGGGGAGGAATATCTCGAGGCAATCAGGAAAGACTGCAGATGGGGAGAAAAGGCGGTACTGTAGGTACCTTACCCCAAAAGAGAGCATCATGGCCTATGTAGAGGGGTTTTTGAACATATACAGGTACCCCTTTATATTGGGCCCTCTCAATAGGGTCGTCCTCGAGTTTTGTAGAATATATCAGGTTACCCTGGCACAGGGTCACGCATTGTTTTGGAGGATAGTGTTGATGATATGATACTTTGCAGATAAAGTCAAGCTTGAGTTCACCCTCAGCCACCTTATTAGATTGTATTGGCCCTTGCATTACCGAGGCTTGATTACTCTGCGACGTCGATCCACCCGGCCCTTTATTTCTAGTAATGAAGAAGATGGGGACTGAGGGTGGTTGAGTCGATTCGTCTGAGTGCGGATTGTCAATATTATCCCTGTAGAGTTCCTTTCATTTCCCAAGAAATGGAATTTCACACGTAAGTGGTACACTTGTGTTCTTATTAATTTTGTCCATGGTGGAGGCGGGCTCCATAAAGACTTTTTCCTTTTCTTTTCTTCAGTAATCCCGTGGCTTCCATATGAGGTTCCCAACTTGGCGGATTGGTCTCGAAAACTGGCAGCTTGCTCGACTTACGATGAGCCTAAGTGGAGAGATCTATCCAAGGCTAGATGGGAGGCGAAACACCACGGTACATGCTGTGCTGTTCGTTTTCTTTTAAAGGTACTTACTTTTATGTGTATTAACTCCGTCACCATAGGCATTGGAGAATTTCCTAAGATGAGACCGTGCCCCCTCGGAGAGGAGGAAGGATCACCGACTTCGAAGCCGAGGGATGATAATAAATGGAAGGAATCCTCGAAGGATTATGGTACTCATAGTGAGGCAAGCCCTGCTTGGAGACTCAAAGAAGATGTATCAGTTGAGCCTGCAGCACTCGAGGCTTCTAGCCTTGGAAAAATGATTCCTTATTTGCCACCGTCTTCATTTCCTGTCGAAGGTACTTCGAGGGATAAAGATTTTTTGCCACCTTCCTCTTCTCCCACCGAAGGTACTTCGAGGGAAATTTGAGGCCAGGGGCCACCTAACTCAGGCAGGGTGTCGAGCGATCATATTCCTATCGGGAGTGTTTCTACTGAGGCCAATAAGACCAGGCCAGTAGACGTGCGCTCAACTTTTGAGGAGGCTTAGCGGCTCAATTATGTGGTAAGCTTTGGTTGACTGTATTGGCTTTTTAGTTTTGCACTTTCATTTTCTTATTGAGCTTCTTTTTCATAGGCCTTTGACAAGCTCAAGTCTAAGCTGCTCCATCGTGAAGCCAGGTTGCGAAAAGCCTTGGAAGAGGAGAAATACCTCAGGCTTCTTTGTGACAAAACGGCAAAGGAGTTGGTATATTTTCGAAAGAGATAGGTAACGTTTGTTTCGAGGGGATGCATGGTTCTTCATCTGTCCTCGGAGAATAATATTTTGATGCTTCAGTTGCAGAGAAAGATGGAGGACCTGGAACACCTTTAGGGTGAAGTTGGTTAGGCCAAGTATGAGTGTAATAAGCTAAGGGCCCGGATAGATGCCCAAGTTGCGACCAAGTAGAATGTTTTGGCCAAGGATTCTGCCCTCGAGGTTCAACTTCGGAATGCTCATGAAAATAGCTTGGTCCAGACAAGCAGGATTGCAAAGCTTGAGTTTGACCTTTTTAATATGAAGGCCGAGGTCGTGGATGCCCGAGCTGAACGTGAAGAGATTCGAGCTGAGGCTGATAAGAAAGTGGTCATTTATTTAAAAGATGCTACTGACGCTCGAGTTGAGTTGAGAAGGGCTTCCGATCGGGAGAGCAGAAGTAATGAATATGCCCGATGTAGATCCCGGAGGGAAATCCTCGAGGAGATCCATGCTAGGGGCTTCGATCTCTTGGAAGAGATAGCGAAAGCCAAGGCGGATGAATACGACGCCAAGTTCTTCGTATCTGATGCCGAAGATAATGAGGAAGAGGCCGATGGAGCCGCAGTCCCCGAGGGGAAAGTAGACTAGGATTTTTCTTTTTGATTCTGTGTATAGTGTTCTTAGAGAACTTTGTAAATGAAGCCTCATGTTATTTCACATATACTTATAATAGGAAACCTTTCAGTTTCATCTTTCATGCATTTCCTTTTACTTACGTATTTCTTTCTTTGTTTTGAATTTAGACTTTTGTCGATGATTAGCCAGGTGGACTGGACTTCAAGGAAAATCCCTTATGTTTAGAAATCGGCCCTGAGTCTTGTTGGGTTGGCACCTAGGCTCTTACGTGTTGGGTCGATACGACCTCTAATATAGGCTTTATTTTTCCCTAATTAAAGACCATATAAAGTTTTTGTGTTCTCCTAACTCTTCGACGGTTGGATAAGAACCTCGATTTTGAGCCATTATATAACGATAAATGAGCACCACGGGAGGTTTCGCTCGATGGCTGAATTGTTTTGAAGCCTGTGTTTGGAGATGACATGATTGAAGCTCTTTTTCGTATGCCGAGGGTATTCTGATTAACCAGTTCTTTTTGAAGTAATTTAAAGGCCTGTGAATTTTATGGCGATGGTCGGGTGTCCCTGAGTCGCGTTAGTTTGGCTGGTACACCCATGTGACCGTAGTCATTATATTTGGTTGTAGCTTTTTAGTCCCCGAGTGAAGTAGCTTCAGTGTCTATATCGAGGGTATGCCTTTTTAGGGGTCTTAAAAGTTCGAATATATAGCCTTAACTTTTAAGATCGGGATTGTGCCTTTTGTAAGGACTTATAAATTTGAACATGCTTTACTTAAGGTCATACAGATAGATTACTTGGCACAATTATAATTCATGCCTGGCTCGAGTTGTTACAGATAGGTTACTTGGTACAAGTATAATTCATGCCTGGCTTGAGGTCTTACTGATTTGGCATTACCTTATGGAGGTCTTACACTATTGATAATGCCTCGTAGAGGTCTTACATTTTCTAACATTTCCACGTGGAGGGCTTTTGGGCTTGAGGTTGCCTGCATGGGGTCTTATGGCCTCGGATCGTTGATACCTTGATGGGGTGACTGTCGGCGACAGTCTCCAAGACATCGAGAGTTTTTGGCTCTGGAGCCGTTCTTTGTATATTTTGATGTTTCCACATTGAGGGCTTATGCTCGAAGTTTTCGGCTTGGAGGTGTTACAGCTTCGAGTTTTTGATGTTAGTCCCCGAGTGTTCGGGAAATTTCTGGATGTGGAGCCATTTCTTGAAAAAATAGCAGATTTCATTGAAGCGCAAAGTGTTTTGATGGAAAAATATTCCTTGATAACTTGGCACAAATATACATGTTTTCATCGTCAAGGTTTCAATTATTCTATGCGGACATGGTTCAATTGACCGTTTGGCCCGGTACATCATTTTCCTATTGAAACCCTTTTTGGCTCCTTTAGACTTCTTCGAGGAGGTGATCTCTCGCGGGGATGCCCCCCCATTATTCGATTTTGATTAAAGAGAAGCCTTGAATACTTGTTAAGTTCTCCTTAGGTAGCATATAAATGTTGCCTCGTTAAAAACCTTGCCGGCAAAACCCTTCTTGGGATAAAATCCGATCGAAGGAAAAGAGTGCAACGCATGCTTTAAAACCTAAGGTCTTCAAGATTCAAAGTTCTTCAATTGTTCTAACCGGACTCCTGCACATAGGTTAGTGTAAGATGCAGATAAAAAGGGAGACGGTTATATCATAGTAGATGTGGCGCTTCAAGCCTCGATATGCTCCAACTGCTTGCTCCGGGGATGCTGTACGATCCGTTGCTCGTTTATTCAGATGCAGCTGAGAATGTAGCTTTTAATTGCTACTTCACTGTTTGCTCATCCTTTGGTTCCTTCGATGTTAAAGGCGTCAATGTCGATGCCACGTCGTGCACCGCAAACATCTCTCTTGCTGCATGTTGTTCCCCGTATACAGCTTTTATTCCGTCCTTCTCTAAAACTTCATCATCTGAAGAAGGGTTGACAGTACTGATCTCATGCAGTGTATCCATGGAATTCCGAGTAAGGCCTTGTATCTCATGTCTCCTTCGATGACATGAAACTTCGCATTTTGGGTTGTGCCGGCCACGTTAATCGGGAGGGTGATTTCCCCTTTCGTTGTCTTACTCGTCATGTTGAATCCGTTGAGGACTCAAGAAGTGGGCGTGATTTGGTCGAGCAGTCTGAGTCACTCCACCACCCTCGACCTAATAATGTTGGTTGAACTACCTGGATCCGCAAGTACACGTTTAATTTGAAATGTATTCATAAGAAAAGAAATTACCAGTGCATCGTTATGCGGCTGAGACAGGGACTCGATGTCCTCGTCGCTGAATGTGAGAGCTTCCTCGGGTATGTAACCTCGAGTTCGGTTTTACCTCGTGATGGATATTTTTTTCCATTGATAATGGGTTCCTGTGGGATGTCGACTCCCTCAACAATCAAGTGGATGGCATGGTGTGGTTCTTCTGTTTCATTTTTCCTGTTTGCCTCTCTTTCCCGAAATTGATTTTTGGCTCGGTTGCTGAGGAACTATCAGAGGTGCCCTTTGTTAAGTAGTCGGAGCTGTCTGCAATCTTCAGTCCTATGACCGTGTGTGTCGTGAAATTCGCACATCGGGTTGGGGTTCCTTTGCGACGGATCTGATAGTACGGGTTTTGGCAACCTGGTGTCTCTGATTTTACCTATGACATCCGAAACATCGACGTTGAAGTTGTACTCAAATAACCGGGATGCCTCCGTCAGCCCTATGTATTTGTCGAATCCGGCTCTGCTCACGAGTCCCCGAGGATTCTGACCTTGATCTGCCCTTTGATCATTTAGGGGTATGTTATGCCTTGGGGTGTTTCTTCGATCTTCGGTATATAGTTGGTACCTTTTCTTGTTTGGCCTTGGTTTCTTTGACAAGAGCCTGCTAGGATATACTGAGCCTGATGGGGCTCCTAGTTGGTCGTCCTCGACCCTAATCTTTAACTGATACCGGTTATGGACATCCAACCAAGTCACGACGGGATATTCAACCAAGTTCTGCTTCAGCTACTTCAAAGCTACCGAGCTTCGTTCATTTAAACCTTGTGTGAAGGCCTGTACTGCTCAATCATCGGAGATTGGTGGTAATTCCAATCGCTCCATTTGAAAGCGTGATACAAACGTCTGTAGCATCTCGCTTTCCATCTGTTTAATTTTTCGGATTTCCTTGTAGCAACCTTGATGATACCAGCATGTGCTTTTATAAAAGAATCTGCCAGCATGGCAAACGAATCTATCGAATTCGGGACTAGGTTGTGATACCACATCATGGCCCCTTTGGAAAGTTTTTCTCCGAACTTTTTTAGCTGGACAGATTCAATCTTGTCGTCCTTCAGGTCGTTGCCCATCACCGCACAAGTGTAAGCAGTGACGTGCTCGTTTGTGTTCGAGGTTCCATTGTACTTCGGAAGGTCGGACATTCTGAATTTCTTCGGGATAGGCTTTGGAGAAGCACTTTGCGGGAATGGCTTTTGTACAAATTTCTTTAAATCTACACCCTTCAGGATCGGGGATGCGCCCGAAATTTGATCGACCCTTGAATTGTAGGTCTCCACCTTTTTGTCATTGGCTTCTATATTATTTTTGCTCGATTCAATCCACTTTGTGAGGTCCTCGAGCATCTTTATGATAGCGGGGTCGGCTGCTCACATGTTGTTGCTTGATCTTTCTGGTACCTGTTCGGCTTGAGGGGCCATTTTTGGCGCTGCTGTGCTTGGAGATTTTTTTATGGCTTTGTAGTTGAGCAATTGCCAGTTGGTGTGCCTGTAACATCTCAAAGATGATGTGAAGGATAACCTCTTGTTCCTCACGAGCCGGGGTTTTTTGAGCTTCTTGTTGGTTTTCTTGGCGTATACTCTTGTTAGTGTGGGAGCTTATATCGACGTGTTGAGCGTTGCGTGAGACTACATCCACGGGAATTGGTTCTGGTGCATCCTCAGGGTCTCATGGTGGCATACCGATACCTGAAACAGCTACACCATTCTCTCCATGGTCCTCAAGACCGTTGTTCTCAAGTGCATTCACTGAGTTAGACATTTTGACCTGGAATCAAAGATTCTTGGATAAGAAAAAGTGTGAAAGATAACTTGCGCTATTCACTAAACCAGCACGAAAATAATCACTATTATTTTTAGCCCCATGGTGGACGCCAAACTATTTAACTTGGAAATTGTAATTACAATTAGACTTGATTTTGTGGTTCTAAAAATACATGATTTATTTTTATGCTAGTTGTTTAGGCAAAGGATGCTAAGTGTGAGACTAGACAATAAGGTGAGAGCTTGAAGATATAATGCTATGCAAACTGAGTAGCCGAGAATCGGGATCTCGAGCTAGCCTATACTGGGCCTCGAGGTCAAGCTAAAGCGTTAGGCTGTGGATAGCCGATGAAGGACTAACAGTTCTAAGAGCTTTGATGAGGGCTCTTTAGGATCAATGATGAGTAATAATTGAAGAATAATCAATGAAATGCAATGAATGTAAGCAATGTAATAAATATAAGCGATAAAATCAAGGGAGAATATGTTTAAGTTAGAGGGAAGAGAAAGTTCTTGTTCTTGTATTGAATACCATGTGTGCAAAAAATAACAAGGATCCCATCTATATAGGAGGGAGAATCCCAACACAGTACAGGTGCATTTATTACAAAGATATGCGGCTGGTACAACCATTTATTACAAAGAACAACGGCTGGTACAGCCATTTAATGTCACCGTACGGACTTGTACTACTCTTGTAGACCTGGTCAGCTTTTAACCACATGCCTATTGGGAATTTCCTGCTTGCCCAAATAGCCGCCCATTTGCACTGCCCCGAGGTTGAGCATAGGGAATCCTCGGGGTCGAACCTCGAGTTGTGTCTCTGGCCTTCTAAAGACGGGCTATGGAACGCCACAATAATCGTAAAATCGAACTATCCGATTTTAGCCGTATACAAACAGATAATTTAGTACTACATTAAATTAAACATACCCATCCAAAATATAATCTTGATCTGTGTAGTTAAGAATCATGTGTATGCATACATAAGAAAATTGGGATAACGATAGTAGTCGAACCAACTTACGATGCCTCAATTATTGTTCTTTTTGAAACTCAATATTCAAGAACACAGATACCGAATAATTCTCACACATTTTTTTGTGTGCCGTTTAATATGAAAGAGCTTACCATCAAATTACCCTCCCTAGTGTAGAGGATTAGGTTTGTGAATCAGATATCGGAACAAGGAGATCTAATATGGCCTTAGGTACTTACTGTTAAAATAAGAGAGCTTAATGAAACAAAACAAAATAAAACAAAAAATAGTTAGAGCCCGTTTGGCTTAGCTGATTTAGAGTAGCTGATAAGCATATATGCTGAAAAGCATTTTTAACTGCTGAAGCTGATTTAAAAATAAGCAGTTACGTGTTTGGATAAAAGTGTTGAAATTAATAATAAGCAGCTAAAAAATTGGGTATACAAAGAGTTTTGTTTAAAAAGAAGTATTTTAGGGATAGAATAGTAAATATTTTGGTCAAACCTAAAGTACTTATAAGCTGAAATTTGATAAGTTGGGGGAGACCAACTTATGGCTTTTGGCTTATTTTTTACTTATAAGCACTAACTTATAAGCACTTTTAATTTTACCAAACGCGTAGATAAGCCAAAAAGAACTTATAAGCCAGTTTGACCAGCTTATAAGCTTAGCCAAACACTCTCTTAAGCCGTTCCATTTTTGTCTTAATATTATGGATTAATATGACCATATTGGCATGAAATTGAAACAACGACAATCGCTGTCTAGATATTTTTATTTAATGTAATATCTTCTTAATCTTTTTAATTTTTTTGAATAAACGGACAGTTTATGAAATTGATAAAAAAAAAAAGGAGTACGCAAATCAACTAGTGATAGAAACTTCTTTCTGATTGAAACAAAGGAAGACTCTTGAACTTGTGGTGTAAAATAAGGGATATATATTTTGTGTGGCTTTAAATCATTGCATAGAGTAAAATTATTTCCAAATATAAAAAGAATTATTCTTTTTGATACTAAGTAAAAAAAAATAAGTTCACGTAAATTAAAATGAAGGGGTATAATTTTCCTCTGACCGTCAACTTGATAATAATCAACACAAAACCTTCGTGAAACTATATTATTCCTTTTGACCAAGTAAATACTAAAAGATCAAGCCAAACGATAGTACAAAAGATAATCTAATTTTGTCAGTCTTCGTTGTTATCCTCCTCGTCTGCCATTCTTAATATTCAACCCAAAGAATTTCATTAACTCTAGATTATTCAACCAAAATCATCTTGATACTCTGATACAAAATTTTTTGCAATAGGAGTACTTGATTATAGAAGCCAGAAGTTTCTTATATTTTAAAAACCAATAACCAAAATGACAATGATAAAGTAAGCATTCATTAACATGATAAGATACCATGTTGAATAATAAATAAAAATAAAATTCTCTTAATTATATTCTGTCCGATTTGTTTCAATTAGTCCATGAAGAGATAAAGAGATTATTTCTCTAGCATGAGAAAAACTCATTATTTCATTTTCATCATAATTACATTTGATGTAGCCAAGGAATATTTAGTTAACAATAACCCTTTGTATAAAAAAACAGAGGCAAACTGGATGTGGGCACACTAGGCTGCACCGATTTAGTTTGTAACTTTGCATTAATCAATGTAACATTCCTTTTCTGGCAAATTATAGGTAGGTTGGATTTGTCACTTATTTCACCGACTAGTCAGATAAAAACATTTATAAACCATTGCCACGACAACAAAGGTAAAGTACATACAGTGGCGAAGCCAAAACTTTTATAAAGAGTGTTCAAAGTATAATATATGTCTATAAAAAATAATTTTGACGTATATACATAGTATCATTTTTATATACTTAGTGTAATTTTTCGGTGAAGGGTGTTCAACTGAACAAACTTCACTCTATGTGACTACCCCACTGCATACATGATACATGATATATATATTTATAATGATGCTGTCCGGACTTACAGTTTGCGCGCACTTAAACTTTTATCAACTAGATGATATATGTAATCTTACATCTCAAGCTATAGTTTTTTATTTTTAGCAAACATGGAATATTTATATTAAAAACTACATAATGTTTAGTACATCATTTTTATACATTGTGTCACTTAGGACACATTGATTACCTAGGTTTGCTAGAACATTGCAAGCATCATAAGTTAGGTATTTAACAAAAACATATTGTTCTTCTAGTTCACTTCTCAGAAAAAATTCAACGTAAGAAGGCGGTTGCACAAAATACTTTTTCCCCTTTGCTTGAGTATTTGCCTTCTTTGCCAACTGATGAGCTACATTATTCCCTTGCCGGAAAACGTACTGGAGGGCTACTTCCTTCTCTTGCTGCATTAACAACCTGCATACATTAACAATGTCATCATATAGTTTGGTGCCTTGTTGATAGACTGAATTACCTCCGTGGCCTGTTTCTATTTCAAGTGGGAACATTCCTCATTCTTGCGTTGTTCAAAGCCACTCTAGAGGTGCCTTAATTTGTGCTTCTAATGATCCATTTGCATGAGTAAATTTTACAAAACCTACCATCCAACTTCCATTTGTATTTCTGAATACACCTCCCAGGCCACTTTTTTAGTTGTTGTTCTTGAAGCTTGCATCTATATTTAATTTAAACCATCATCTTGGTGGTTTGTGCCATGCTACTTTGATGGGGATCTGCCTTTCAAGAATAAGCACTGTCTCCATCTGCATTATCTGCATTGCATAAGGCTACCTTTCTGCCTTTCGAGACTAAGCATTGTCTCCATCCTGCATTCCTGCATTGCATAAGGCTACCTTTCTGCCTTTCGAGACTAAGCGATGTCTCCATCTGCATGGCTGAAATATCGACACCTCTATTTGCATCGGCTGAAATACCGCCATCTTCATATAAATCTTGCATGGCTAAAACACCGCCAATTTTTGTTTAAATCCCTATCGGCTAAAACATCACCATTTATAATCACCCTTCCTTATCGATTGAAGTATCGCCAATTTTGTTTAATTCTTGGTATCGGCTGAAATAACGCCATTTATGTTTCTACATCGATTAAAACGTCGCTGCTTTATTTAAATTTTTGTTGGCTGAAATATCGCCATTTACATTTTTGCTACATCGGCTGGAACATCGCCTGCTTATTTTAAACTTCGGTCGGCTGAAATATCGCCATTTACATTTTTACCTCAGCTGAAATATTGCTGTTTTATTTAAATTTCTGTCGGCTGAAATATCGCCATTTACATTTTTCTGCACCGGTTGAAATACCGCCAAATCCTGCATTTCATGGGCTGAAATACCGCCAAATCTTGCATTTCATGGGCTGAAATACCGCCAAACTGTCCTAGGGCGTCATTGTTTGGAGGTATCATCTTCATAGCCCGAGAACACCATGCCATGGCCCGAGGACCCACTTTTTATCCTACACATTATTATTCAAAGGCATCATGGTTCGAAGGCATCATTATCATAGCCCGAGAACATCATTTCATTGCCTGCGAATCTTTTTATTTTACACTTTATGGCCCAGGATATCATAGTCCGAGGATGTCATCCTAACCGTCCAAAGACAGTATTCATGGACTAACGAGAACTTGCATCACGTTTAAGTTTATGCACGATATACGCCCGTATTGATCACTTGCAAGTACACCGGCCAGCAATGGCCGCCTCAGCAGGAGCGATCCCGCTTCAGTTTCCTCAGCCGATCAAGCTTCGGAATACCTCTTGCCCTCTAAACATCGTGTCCGTCTCTTTCGAATCTCCATCGGCATGTTCCGTCAATGGTTCTTGAACTACAAACGACCTGATTCCTGTAAAACCAGAGATATGTAGGCAGCTCAGAAACCGAAGCCCGGTCAAATTCTTTTTAATTCGCCGCTTCCGGTCAAAATTGGCCATCATATCTTTACCCGACAACTCTTTCATCCTTCTCGGGTAAAGAGAGCAGCTGTTGATACCCAATTTTTCCCCTAAGTTTTTATACCCAAAATATTTCCAGAATAGCATATATGTGCATATATAAGCATACCAGAAGTTTTGGCATTTCATTTAATTTTTAAACCAATTGATTGCCTATTTTAACAAAATCCAGTAATTATTTTCTAAAATTATCATTTTAGGGGAATAGATTATTTTATTCTCATATTTATACCAAAATATAATTAAGGTGATTTTTGCATATTTTTACGAATTTATTTGGTATTTTTAAAGCTAAATTGCATGTAATGGCAATTATAGCCTATTTTGCGATTAGTAGCATTTTATAATTATAAAATTATTTCCAGTATTTTTTAATTAATATTTATATAGTATTCGTTTCTTCAGTATTTTTAATTTACTCTTAAAATAATTATTACTATTTTTATAAAATAAAAGGGGAAAATAGGTTATTTAATACTTAGCCCATTTTTATTTCAATTATATCCCTTTCTCCTTTCAATTTTGGCCCTTAATTTTGACCCAATTCTACCCCAATTACATCAGCCCATTTTTGTTTAACCCGGACCCCAACCCAATTAAAAAACTCGCCCGACCTTTCTTTCAATCCAGGCCATTGATCATTTTGATCAACGGCCAAGATCATTCCTTACCTTTTTTAACTTACCAGCTACACCCTAATCCCTTCATTCTCATCTGATAGCCGCCCTTGAATCCCCTTTCTCTCTCATTCTCTCTGTAAACCCTAGCCGCCGCCACCCAAACTAACCCTAATCCCTTCGATTCTTACCGGAATCCATGGCTTCTCAGGCCATGGATGGCCAATACGCACCCCACTCCACCATTAGACCTTGGATGTTTGAGGTTTTGAAGGCTGACTAAGATGGTTCTCTTTTTAGATCTTCTCAGATCTGTAGTTCTATGGCCTCTCCCGCCATGCTCCGGCATATTCAAGCTCTAAAGGCTTGATTCCTGACCTCTTCGACCCAGGATCTGACTTCTTCTTCCAAGACCTTCTCGTTTCTAGGGTTTCTTAGAAACCCTAAGTTGTTCGAGGTTCTCCTCTATTTGTTTTCTTAGATCTATGCTATATCGGTGTTCTATGGACCTTTTTAAGTATTTTTCCCAAATTTTTCTTTCAAAAATCATTTGATTTTACATTAAGGTTTCTGAAAATCTTTTGATTCTTGCTGTTCTTTTCTTTTAGATGTTTGTCTGTATTATGCTCGCATGTTTTCCTTCTCTATTATGCATGTATTATCCTTCTTTTCTTTTATATGTGTGCTCACATGATTAATCTGTGTTTTGTGTTACTACTGAATTTCTTGACTTTTGCTTTTCTGAACTCTGTTTGTGTTAAGCATGTTTCGTCTATTCTAGACTTGTCTAAGTTCCAAGTTTCCAAAACGTGTCCCTTTATGCTCTCAAATCGATTTCCCTTCTCTGACTATTTCAAACATACTATCATGGCCTGTTTGTTTCTCATGAGACTCCTTGAGTCTATTCACTTGCCTTCTCGTTTCTGTGTTTGATTCAATTTAAAACCCTAGAATTTGGGGGTTTTCTCTGATAAACTGGATTAGGGTTTCACTTTGGGACCCTGGACCTTCAGACGCATTACAAATCTATGTCTGAACACGTATTCTTTTGTTTTATGAGCCTATACCTTGCAATGTTAGACTTTCTATTTGATTTGTTTTCTTTATATATGAAAAACTCCTCTTTCAAAAGGGTTTTGACAATTACTTGATTGATTTTAGACTCCTTTGATAGGGTCTCGACTTATTGCTACTGATTTTTCTCTGTTTGAGCCCCCCTCTACCTATTCCTGACTGGATTCATTCGAATCAAACCTCTTTACCTTGATTTTATTAGTTCTCTGATTGATTCCCTTTCCTTTTCTTTACAAACCAAGTACCGTTGAGTTCTTTCCTTAAATAAACTTCATGTATTTTCCCTTTCTTATGCTACTATGACAGATTTTACTCAAATTTCCTTTCCTTATTTACATTCTCCCGTTTGAAATTGAATCCCCTGACTTAAGGGAGAATATTTGAGACTGATTTTTAAAAGGTCTTCTTACCTTTCTTACTTGTTCTTTTACACTATAAAAGGGGCTGCCCTTCTGCACTTTGCACACACAACATATGTTGTAGTCTTTTTCTTGAAATCACACTCACACGCATAAGTTATTCTTGTTATTTGTACTGTGGCCTGTTACAAGATTCCCACTCTCTCTCTTTGCTTTCTGAAACTGGTATGTCCTAGTTTATTTCTAGTCTCAACTCCAATGTGTGTTTATTTAGCAGTTCTTATGTCCATGCTTACTCTCATGTCTGAAGCATCTAATCTTTGTACAATGTGCTTATGTCCTGCTCACTTCTTGTAACGAATCCCATCCCTATACCCCCTTATGTGCTTTAAGTTATGGTTAAAAAACATGGTAATATATTTGAAGTTATTGTCCATGGATATAAACTGGACCCTTTTAGGCCCTAAGCTTTTTCAGTTTCCCATCTCTATTCCCTTACTATGTGTGTTGAGTTAAAGCTTTGGCCTGACAGTGTTCCAATTACTGCCCAGGCCATAGCTTGACCTTCAATAGGTCTTTTCTCTCTAATGTTTGGCCAACAGGTTTGGTCAGGGGCGTGCCAGTATACTTTATGGTCGGGCATGACCACCAGCTTGCCTGGGTATTCCCTACCCCCCTTTATTGCACTTGCACTCATTCTTAGAACTTAAGTTCCGCCCCTCTCTTGTGAGCCTTGCCTTGGGACCCCTGAGCTCCCTCTGAACTTGGACACTTGAGAGCTGGCCCTTCCACACTGCACTACAATTTTTTCTGATTAGCATCTTGGGTGTAAGCACTGTCTGGGGTTCTTGAAATCCTTTGGATCTCTGAAACACCCTAGATGAGAGAAGGCTTGGAAATCTGGATCTCGGAAGTGGCTCAATCTCATATTATTAGACACTAAGTCTGAATTAGGTTGTTCGGATGTACCTGATAATTCTTGATGTATTTTTAATTTCAGTTTTTATTTCTTTTGGGCTGTAATAATTTGTATAAACTCGGGGGATTTAGTAAAAAAGGGAGCGGGTTTATTTTTATGCATTAAGGGTAGAAAACATGCCTATAGGGATTTATTTATGATTTGTGCAACTTAATGCGTAGAAAACATGTCTATAGGATTCGATACTTGATTTCTGCAATGAAGCATTTAGATACCACGCCTATAGGATTTTGCATTTCTGCATATAATAATGCCATTAGGCAAACAATTAGGTTTAACAACTAAGCATGTAGAAGTATAGGGATTCATACTTCGCAATACAATAATGTCATTAGGCAAACAACTAGGCCTAACAACAGGGTTGCATATGAATACCATATCTACAGTACTCCTGTTTAAAAGGTCTAAATCAGTTAACGCATAAAGAGCATGCCTATAGGAACTTCGAACCTAAGCCATTTTCACTCATTCAAAATATCATTCACTTTTCGAAAATTAGCATTTACTAAAGTAACCAATTTTTTCTAGACAAATCTGCATTTTTTGAAACTCATGTAATTCCTTTCCCCAATTAACTTGCATGTCTTCTAAAGTTCATTTCTTTTCTGTTAAACCTTTTCAAAACAGTGCACTTCTTTTCTGAAACTCCTTTCACTCCTTTTACTCTGTAGCTTTTTTTTATAATCAGTTTTATGTTTTAAATCAGTAATTCTATCCAACACTTAGACAAAAGGTTTAATTAATCAACCAGATCGGTTTTAGACAACTGCATTCGAGCGAGCCTAATGTAGACTTTCCGTCTAAAAATATGTGTTGAACCAGTCCACTCGTCACTTTATTTAATTAAGACCAAACCAGTACGTGTAAGACATGCTAAACTCTATGGCTTTTATCTGATTTAAGGAGGCTTATTTGAGCCCTACTTGCTTATTGCTTCCCCCTTTATTTGCATTATGTGTTTTTATTGACGTGTTAGTATTTTGTCCTTTGAAAACTCCTAAAAGGCCTCAAACCCCTCTCCCTTTAGGACTAGTAGTCCAATTGCCTCCGGGACTGATAGGATTGGGATGGGTAATAGCAAGCAATAAGTAAAGATACTATTCCGCACTTTAAATACCTTACTGGGGTGGGAGAGGGTAGACATGGAGATGATGATCACACGATAACACTATGCGTACGATTGGTCGCCGGTATTGTATGGATGATCCATGTATTTTACGAACCTAAGACCCCCTTTCCTTTAACTAATTATTCTCAGATTGTCAATTCTCAGTTCTTTAAAATTCCGCATTCTTGTTTTAATCATTAAAATTTCCCCTTCTGATTTTTGCACTGCCCTTTCCTCTAAAATATTCTGCTCATTCACTTCCTTGTTTGATAATCGGTATTCATTACTTGATCCCATTTTCTGCATTTAGATATTCTTGCCAATAATTAAGAAGTCACCTATTCGAATTTCAGCATATTCAGTAACCTTTATGTATACCTACTTGCGGTCTTTATGTGAAAATTGTCTTGTATCTTTGCTTGCTTTAAAGTCAAAATTATAACATGGCCGGGAACCACACTAGTGGATCTTGAGGGGTACTTAACACCTTCCCCTCGAGATAATTTCTAGCCCTTACCCGAACTCTGGTTCTTCATCTCAAATTCTTCCTTAAAATATCCTAATGCACTATAATCATTAGGTGGCGACTCTTCGAATCCAAAAACCCAATTCCCAAACGGGAATAGAGTTATCTTTTCCAAAATATCATAAACCCGATTCTCGCTTTTAGAGAGGAAAAAGGGGGCGTCGACAGTAGGATGGATGGTGAGGAGAATCTTTGAAGCAGGAAGATCTGTGACACTGGTTCAACACAATAACAAAAATAGCTTAATCAAGTAGATTTACCTTTAATTAATTGGCAACAATGAGAGGATACCATGGAATACACTAAGGTTTGGTAATGATGCTCGACCAAAAGCTCAGTTCACAGTGTGGCTACAGATGCAAGGGAAATTACTAACAGTGGACAGAATTGCTACTTAGGGCATAAATGTGGATCATGTATGTAAACTGTGCAATAGGCATAATGAAATAAGGAACCATTTATTCATGGAATGCCCTTATTCTATGAAAATCTGGGAAGGAGTATATGGATGAAGGTTCAGCTTTTCAAAACAGCACAATAGGAGCAGATGGAGAACTGGATCATTGAAAGAGCAAAAGGCAGAACAAAAAGAGCTCAAGTGTTCAAGATGGCATACACAGAATGGGTGTATGCAATATCGATAGAAAGGATCAATGCAGATTTGAAGGTAGATCAAAGAAATCAAGTCAACTGGTGAGGGAAATTTGCTTATGTGTGTAGTGTTCAAGCACTAGCCAGAATCAAAGATTGGATTCAGCAGCTTAAAGTTAGTTAATTCTGGTAGTATGTGTTTTAGTCGTTTGTGAGTATTATCAGATAGTAGACTATGATGTCGTCTACTATGGAACTTATATGTAATCATTTTGGTGATTAATAAAAAAATATAATTACCAAAATAAAAAAAGCATGCATATACGGTGGCACTTCAGAGATTCAAGTTGATTATTATATGTATTTAATTAATGTTGACTTATTGTTATGTTTCAGTGCTGCCTAACATACTTAGTACATTATTCGTACTGACATACTTTTGTAGGGGACGTTGAATTTACCTGCAGGTATAGATAATCAGTTTGACGAGCCCTCATAGCAGACGAGGTTAGCATTCAGCGAAGGATCGGCAAGACTCCACCTCATTGAGAGTGCAACTGATTCTATAAGTCTTCATGTCAGTGTTTTGCTATAGACTTATGGGTAGGCCGGAATCCTGTCCCATTTGATGTCAAATAATCTTAGAGGCTTTGTAAATAGTGGTTCATTTTGTACAATATATCAGAGGCCTTGACGGACCATATATATTCATGATTTAGGAAAAATAATTCATTGATACAGTATTTTCCCACTTATAGTTATACATTACAAGTTGTGGCCATGTTGGCCCATGATAGCTATAAAAAAAAGTGATGGGTTACAGAGTGGTTCGCTTTAGCCAGTATGGCACCGGGTGCCAGTCATGCCTCCCCAAGTTTGGGGCGTGACAAAGTGGTATCAGAGCGGGTCGTGTTCTAGAAAGTCTAAAAAACCATGCCTAGTAGAGTCTCACTTATGGGTGTGTTATGCTCCATACTTATAACTGAGAGGCTATAGGTGTAACGACCCGACCGGTCATTTTGAGGTCTAGCATGTTGTTCAGCGGTTTGAGGCCATGAGAAGCTTCATTTCAGGCATTATGACTTGTACGCGTGGTCGGAATTGAATTTCGGGAAGTCCAAAGTTGATTTGGTAAGAGAATTCTCATTTCGGAAGCTTAAAGTTGGAACAATTAACTAGGATTGTAATTTTAAGTAAACGACCTCAGAATCGGGATCTCAAGGTTCTAGCAGGTTCGTATGATGATTTCGGACTTGGGCATATATTCGGTTTGGGTTTTGGATGACCCGGGAGTGTTTTGGAGCCTATTGTGGAAGTTAGCATTTTGAAAGAAATTTTATAAGTTTGGCTTGAAGTGCATTTTAGTGTTATCGATGTCTGTTTGGGATTTCGAGTCTGGGAATAGCTCTGTATGGTGATTCTGGAGTTGGAAGCACGATCAAAAGTGAATTCGGAGGTCCGTGGGTCGTTTTGGAATCATTTGGCTAAATATAGAAATTTGAAGGCTTTTGAGGAGTTTGATCGGAAGTGGACTTTTTGATATCAGGGTCAGAATCTAATTCTGAAAGTTGGAGTAGGTCCGTAATGTCGAATGTGACTTGTGTGCAAAATTTGAGATCAATCAGACGTGATTTTATAGTTTGACATCCAATGTAAAAATTTGAAGTTCTAAAGTTCATTAAGCTTGAATTGGGGTGCATTTCATGATTTTGATGTTGTTTGATGTGATTTGAGGCCTCGAGCAGGTCCGTGTTATATTATGGGATTGGTTTGTGTGATTGGACGGGGCCTCGGGTGTGTTTCGGGGTGGCTTCGGATCATTTCGGGTTGTTTTGAAATAGCTGAGCTGGTATCTAGTATTGTTCTTCGCGTTCGCGAAGAAGGATTTGGCCTCAGGGACTCTGTTCTTCGCGTTCGCGAGGAGGTTCTCGCGTTCGCGTAGAAGGAAATCTCTGCTGCACAGGTCTGACTTCGAAGGCTCATATCCCAAAATCTATAAGGAATTTGGAGATCATTCAAAAATAAATGTTGTAGCCCTTTGTGTCTAATTTTCAATAATGTAAACCAATTGGAATTTGGATTTGTGTACCAAAGGTTATGGCTGGTACACCATAGGCTGTCCGAAAAGATAAAGAAGAAATTTGTATTGCACAGGGATGACTTTGGCAGATTATATCTCAAAATCTATAAGGAATTGGGAGATGACCAAAACTTTAAAATTGTAGATCTTGGTTTTTAGTTTCTAAAACATTAAACCATTTGTAATTTGGAGTTATGTACAAAAAATTATGGCCATTATACTAGAAGCTATCTGAGAAGAGTATGAAAAACAATTTTTGGGAATTTTCTTCTTCGCGAACGCGACGTGGGTCTCGTGAATGCGAAGAAGACATGTCTGGGCAGTGTATAAGTGTAAAGAAATGGTTTTGGCTCATTTCATCTCATTTTCTCCATGGGAGCCGACCTAGGAGCGATTTTGGAGCTCCATTTTCATCATGCATGTCAAGGTAAGTGATTCCCACCTATTGCAAGTTAATTACTTGGATTATATCTAGATTTTAATATGAAAAATCATGTAAATTAGTAGAAATTTTGCAATTTTGAAGAAAACCTATAAAATTAGTATTCTTATATTTTAACCACGATTTTGGATATGGAATTAGGAGAAAATCGTATATTTGAGCTCGTGAGTTCATGGATAAACTTTATCTTAGAAAAATTTCGGATTTCCTGGCTCGTGGGCCCGAGGTTGTTTTTGTTAACATTTCGATCGGGGTTAGAAATTGTTATAAATTGGATTATAATGAGTACCTTAGCATATATTAATGGATTTACATAATTATTAGCTAGTTTTGAAGTGTTGTGCATCGATTTGAGTCTTCGAAAGGGCGTGGAATGCCGGTTATGGATCTTCGGAGCGAGGTGAGTCTACTTTCTAACCTTGTAGGAGGTAATTGTCCCCATAGGTGAAATAATTGAGTATGTGCTCCTATTTGTGGGGGCTACGCTAGGTGATGAGAGTCCGTGCATAGCTACTATTATGCTATTGTCCGGGTAGTCTAAGACCCAAGAGCATATTATACTTGGATTATTTGTGAACTTATTGACAGCTTGAATTGCTTAAATCACATTAAACTACTGAATAAATTTCTAAAAGGATTAAACTTCATTTTTCTTAAACGGTTAAAAGGGGATGTACTTTCTTTGGCTAATTGCTCCGTGTGGACTCGTGATTGACTGTTTGTGTGTGTTTAAATTTTGGAGCTGACCGAACGCTTCGGTAGATTAAATAGATGCATCAATGGTTCGCATCGTTCGACCCTCGGCAGTGTATAGTTTACATTTCTGTTGGAGCGGGCCGTCAACCTTGGAATGATTTGCGCATGCTTGTATTGCTTCCTTGAACTTATTAAAGTTTTTGTTGCCTCTTCATGGCTTGAGAATATTTGAATAATAAGGAAAAAGGAATTTTTGAAATTTCCTATAAAAGAAATAATTGTTTAATTGTTTTCTTCTATTTGATTAAAATCATATTTATAGAAATCCACGATTTAATGTATTATAGACATCATTATTGGACCACTAGTAAGTGTCAAAGTCTACCATCTCGACTCTACTTCTTCAAGATTAGACGGGATACTCATTGGGTACATGTTGTTTTCGTACTCATACTACACTTTTGTGCATTTTTGTTGCACAGGCATATGCATCCCTAGTGGCCTATTGGGCATAGCAGCACGGATGATACGGAGACTTAGATGAGCTGCACTTCTCAAGGCGATTCGCAGCTAGCAGAGTCTCTTTTAGTTTTCTGTATTTATTTATGTCCAATATTGTATTCCGGATGGTTGTGGTATTACATTATTTTAAGAAATTGCTCACACACTTGTGACACAGGGTTCTGGAAGGATTTATTTTTTTGGATTATTAAATGTTAAATTTTGTTATAGATTTTGCGGTTGTTTCTGAAATTTTTATTATTCGTTATTTAATTTATAAAGAAAAATAATTTTAGACAATACAAAAACTGGAATTTAATTAAGAATTTCAGTTGGCTTGCCTGACAGCGGTGTCCGCCGCCACCATGATTCTTAGTGGATTTTGGGTCGTGACAACATAATATCAGAGCACTAGGTTCCTAGAGTCTCACGAGTCATGAGAAAGTCTAGTAGAGTCTCGTGGATTGGTACGGAGACGTCTGTACTTATCCTCAGGAGGCTCAAGACTGTTAGGAGTACTTCCTTCTTGATTCCTTTGAGGCCTATGCCTTTGTTTCTTTCCTACTCAATCTTATGCGACGCAAAGCGTTTGCTATTCATCGAGGATTGAAGAATTGTAATGATACTACGAATGTGGTGCATGGTGTTTATCCCTGCGAGGTTGTGTAAACTATTATCATCGCCTTGTGGAAGGAATTCTATTGATTCAGCTCAGTAGCGGTACTTCTAAGAGTGGTAAGGCTAGGCACATGTTGCCATGATGCTTATGAATGATTATTCCGTAGTATTAATATGATGGTAGGATGTTGCCTACTTTGTCGAGGGAGTGAATGACTTGAAAGGAGGTTTACTCGGTGCATGATCTAGAGATTCGATATTTTATTCCCGAAAAGGGGAAGGCAAACGGGCTGAGGATGTTCAGGTTTGGGTTGATAGGGTAACAAGACTTGGTACAGTGAGAGTGGTGGAGCTTTCTTCTATTAGGGGATGTCATTGTCCTAATTGAATGCACTAAGTTTGCCGATATTGCGATCTTCTACAATTGCCCTTAGAGAAGGATATTGCGGGTCAGTATCAAAGAAGTGACGGTTAGAGATTGCGGGGTGCGGCGGTTCAAGATCGAACATGTGTTTCTAAGGATGACGGCTCGAGAAAGATGATCTTCAGAAAGGTTTAAAGTTAGTAGCAATTTGTGGGTTCAAGTGCTACAAAGTAAGATTTCATCTAAGGCAACAATTGAGCAGCAAAGAATTAGGAAAGATGTTTGAGAAGTGTCAGGATGTGGCTAAAATTTCTTGAAGGCCAAGTATAAGAAGCAAAGGTCAAGTAGTCGATTAAAGGGATGAGTTCCGCCAAAGTAGGAGAGTGGTGGAGTTGCATATGTGCTATTATGCGGTAGGAGATTTGATGTAACGGAAAGGAGCTGCTGAAATGAAGAAGGATGCAGCATAACTCTGAACTGGAAGGGTGTTGCCGCACATTTAATTGATGTCCACGAGGGGTGAATGTACTGGTGTAGCTGGAGAGTGAGCTCAGACCTAAGATGGGCTATTAAAGTCATAGTGGTGGTACCCCGTGCAGTAGTATTGGAAGATGTCGGGAAGTAATTTCTACCGGTGGGTTATTCCCTGTGAGCAGGTTAGCAATCGTGTGGTTGGCGAAGCTTCTGTAAGGAATTCTATTAGTGGTGCAGCAAAGAGATCGGTCGTGCGAATGTGGTTGATGATTCAGAGTTCAAAAAGGGGGTTTTACAAAAAGATTCCGAGAACTTTGGTGGTTGATTGCGCAAGGTTATGTCAATAAGAGATAAAGAATTCTGGTGAATTCCAGAGTCGTGTAACGTTAGCTTCAAGCTAAGTGGGAGAGTCCTATGAGTACGTGATTTTTGCCCTACATGAAGGTAACTCCTAAAAATAGTTCAAAGTAATTTTTATTGATTTATTTTTAGGAATTTTCCTTTATTTAGTTGTATTTCATGCATTTTAATTTTTTAAAATCAAAATAATAAATACCGAAAAATATCTTGCATAGAATTTAGGTTTTATCGGAAGTCATTTGGTTTTCATAAAAATTAAAAATCACAAAAATATTTTATTTTTAAACCTTTTTCTTTTGGTGATTTTTCTCTTCTAATTTAGTATTAAGTAGCTTTTATAATTTTTATAATTAGTATAATTTTAGATAATTTAGATTTTTAATTCTAGAATTTTTAATTAAAAAAAAAGGGATAAAAGAAAAATTGGGAATAAAAAGAAGAATTAGAAGAACCCTTCCCCCAAAAATATTCCACACATAAGACCTTCCCCCAAAAGACCTTCCCAAAAATATTTTCCCCCCAAAACACCTTCCCAAAAATATTTTCCCCCTAAAACTATTCCCCACACACACCCTATACACTACTATATATACACACAAAAATACACTTTAGAAAAAAATATTAGCCGCAATATACATACTAGAGACCCCGAAAAATCAGCCACCAACCCAGCCCCAGGTCCGTCCAAACTCCAGCAGAAACAAGCTAAAAAAAATTTAGCAATGTTCAGTTGAAAAGAAAAGCAAAACCAGCTCTCAAATGGTTGGAAATTAGTCCAGAAATATGTCCTCATTCCATTGTCATTCCCGTATCAAAATCGCAAAACCAGCCCCAAATAGCCATGAAACAAGCCGTTCGAGGTTTCGTCCGTCGCTCCGGTTTGGTTCGAGGTTTTTGCTCAATGTTTATGGATGCCCTTCGTCGATTAGCAGTGCTGAGCTTTGTATCCGTCGAGTTGGCTGTCAACTTTGTTTTGGTGTTGTAACCAGAGATTTGTTTTGAAATAAAGCTCAGAGGTTTCTCCGGTATGAGGTCTGCTCTTCCGTTCATTTACTGTTATTTCATTCCATTTCTCTTGTCTAAATAATTTAGATTTAGTGAATAATTTGTGTTTGCAATCCTATGCATGATAGTCTAAATATTCAGTTTATTTGGATAAAACACTTGGTGCTTTGAGCGTGTTATTGCTATTTGTCAATTTTCGGACTCTAACAGAATATAGTACTACTGTTTTGCTTTGACGTGCTTCTGGGTTACACGTCTCTGAGCCAAAGTTTAATTTTTGTTCTCTCATGTATGGTGATACTTTTGTAAAGTTCATTTCTCTAATCACGATTTGACAATGAACTAAATTGTGTTAGTCATATTCTTACTTGCCTAGCTTTACACTTTACAATTTGGTGTCCGTCATGGCAAAGATATAGCTTTTGTTTCTTTAATATGAGGCTACGGGTACAGCTCTCGTGACACATTTCATATAACCCGGTCATAATAACATCGAATAATAAAGCCCTATGCAATTAGTTTGAGGCGTACCTTACCAAATAAAATCTCGAGATGCATGGCCCTCGCTTAATTAATATTTCTAAATCCTTAGAACTCGGGACGAGCCATTTAGCAAATTTTCATGGCTTCCCGCAAAATTATCAAGGCGTTAGTCACTTTAGGCGCGCTTTTAATAATTTTACCTTCCTAAATACGGGTGCGCATTTCATGCGACCCAAATCCAAATCCAAATCCAAAAACGTTGGATAAAAATGTGTCGAGGATCCGGGTGCATTTCATGTGACGTGATACGAAAACACATTCTTAAACGACGTTCACTTTCGTAAAAATAATAATTAAAAAGCAGTAAATAATTATAAAATTGTACTATAGGTTGGAACATATATAAAAATTAGATTTTGGCCATTTATAATAATTTAAGCGACCGTGCTAGAACCACGGGATCCAGGGGTGCCTAACACCTTCCCTCGGGTCAACAGAATTTCTTACACAAAATTTCTGGTTCGCAGACTCCAATTGGGAAGTCGAAATTTTCCTCGATTTGGGATTCAAGTTAAACCGGTGACTTGGGACACCAAAAGTCAATCCTATCCCAAGTGGCGACTCTGAAACAAATAAATAATCCCATTTCGAATAATGTCACTTTAAATGGAAAAACTCCCTTATACATTATCCTTCAGGGTAGGTGTGTAAAAAGGAGGTGTGACAAGTCCCACTGCCAATGATTGAGTTTCCTGGTTAACTACTTGCGAGGTTTCCAGTTATTTGGAGTTATTATTAGTTCCAAGGCAATCAAGGATAAATTGGAAAGAAGATAGGTTGGTTAGCCATAGTTGAATTGGCATAATGCTGGTAGTGATCAGTTCCTTCAGTGTGATCAAGTTATCCAAGTGATTATGATGGAACATGTGAGGCTTGCCGGCCACCGTAATTGATGTTATTTAGAAGAATTCTATTGTTACGGCCTGTTATGTGTAGGCGGATCCCGAAAGGGCTGTGGTGGCTTAGACCACTACCTAGAGATTTGCATATTTTAAGGTTGCAAGAATTCACCTGCGTGTTGCTATAGTTCTCCTAAAGTAATTTAAGTGAATAGTTTGTATATGATGAAGTGTTAACCTATTAGTGGTTCCGGAGTTATGTCAAAAATCGTGTTCTATTGCGTGCTGGCATGATGGGTGCAGCGAGTGGTATGGAATTTGAAGTAAGGATCAAAGTTGCAGTTCGGTGTTGACAAGGATGTCACGAGCTCGGATGAGCAGGAAAGGAGTTTCGATGATTAAGGTTAGTTGGTATTTTCCTCAGTATCACATTAGATCGGTGCTTCGTAGAAGAAGCTTTGCATCTTGGTTAAGGATTCTTAATTGTTTTTCAGCGTTAAAGCGGACCTGTTATCAGTTATGATAGGTTGTAGGAGCATGTCCCACAGAAAGATGGTATAAGTGTGGCATACAGTCACTTGACTGTTTAAAGATTTAGACCAAGTATGAAGATTTGTGATGATATCAATAAGCTGAGAATATGTGCCTGGAAGGCACTCAGTTTATGGTATTGTGGACTATGGAGGAATTACTCCGGTTGTGATGGTTGTTCTTGTGTGTTATGAGAAAAGGAAAGCTATTTTGGACCTTTGAAAGGTTATTGGCCTATCTTGGTACGATCAGGATTGACTTGAGGTCTGTGGATGGATTTAAAATGAATATGGGCTCTATATCAGGCCAGATGCGTTCATTTCAGCGATGCGCTCCTTATGGAAGGGTAGTCAGGGTGTTATTATGTCGCCAGCTATTTCATGTAATGATGTATTGCGCCGTGCGGGTTGTGAGAGGGCTTGGTGAATTTCTTATGTGTTGAGGTTTCGCATAGAGGTGAAGTTATATGAGCAGGATGGCTTTTGAGATTCAGATCGTATATCGCACATCAGTTGTGCTTGAGTTTCGTAGCTTATAGCGCGACATGTCCCCTCAGGGATGGTATTATGCACTTAGCGTGTTTATGAACGATACTAAGTATTTTGTTTTAATGAGAAATTTAGCTCAAGTTATATCTCCTTATGTGAGTTCTATATGTGGATCTGGTGGCACGCTGCCATGGGCATGTTATATGGATCGGGTGGCACGCCGCCATGGGTACGTTATTTGGATAAGGTTGCACGCCACAACAATATGATATTACAGTTCCCTATGTCTGTTTGATTTGTTTTATTTCCTATTTTTCCAAGGAAAGCTCATATTAGCTATGTGCTCGCGTTGCATGTATGATTCGCGAGTGGGATGTCTGTTTAGTATGTTGACCGCATCGCATGTATGATTCGCGAGCGGGGTAATTGAATTTCCTTTTCACAGTTCATTTTCTTTGGTATCATGTTTGAATTGGTAGCATATCGGCATATTGCGGCATCATATGAGGTTTTTGATCATGTCCGGGGTGGCTTACTGCCTGAGCAGTTCATACGTTATTGGATCTAGGAATAGTGCAGTCAGATTATACGAAGTATGTTAAGGAGCAAAGACCATTATTTGGTTCAGAATGAGGTGATGGCTCATGTCAGGAGTATAGACCCAATGAATTGTTGGTTCAGCAGTTGGTTATGGATCTCTACACATCTCTTCCGTCGTGGCGGTATTGCAAGGCTAGAGAAAGACCTATGTAGGTCATGAGGTGCAATGGGAGCATCAGAGTCATGGAATTTCGACTAAATTGATTAGAGAATGTTATCGTGGTCCTATGAGTAAAATGGTGAAAGGTGTGAATTCAGCTAAGGTACGCATGACACATTTATGTTTTGGTGTTGCGTGTAGTTATTGATATGGTGACCGTATGTTGCAAGCAGGTCTGGCATAGAAGTTCGGATGTTGGAATTGGGCTCTAAGGCCTATTTGCTTGAATAAAAGGGAATATCTTCAGAATTTATCGAGCTAATGTGCTCAACTAAGTTGTGATAACATGGGAAGGTGCGTGAGAAGTTGAACAGTGATCTCAGTCTACTCCAGTGTAGTTCTCAGCACGTTCGAGAACGAATGTATGTTTAAGTGGGAGAGAATAAAACGACCAGACCGGTCGTTTTGAGCTCTAGCGCGTCGTTCAGCAGCTTGAGGCCATGAGCAGCTTCATTTCAGGAATTATGACTTGTACGCGTGACCGAAATTGAATTTCGGGAAGTCTGGAGTTGATTTTGAAAGAGAATTCTCATTTCGGAAACTTAAAGTTGGAAGAATTAACTAGGACTGGAGTTTTGAGTAAACAACCTCGGAATCGAGATAAAGATTCTAGCAGGTCCGTATGATGATTTCGGACTTGGGCGAATACCCTGTTCGGGTTTTAGATGATCTGGGAGTGTTTTGGCGCCTATTGTGGAAGTTAGCATTTTGGAAGAAATTTCATAAGTTTGGCTTGAAGTGCATTTCAGTGTTATCGATGTCTGTATGGGATTCCGAGTCTGGTAATAACTCCGTATGGTATTTCTGGAGTTGGAAGCGTGATAGGAAGTGAATTCGGAGGTTCGTGGGTTATTTTGGAATGATTTGGATAAAGATAGAAATGTGAAGGTTTTTGAGGAGTTTTATCGGAATTGGATTTTTTGATATCGGGGTCAGAATCCAATTCCAAACGTTGGAGTAGGTGTGTAATGTCGAATGTGACTTGTGTGCAAAATTTGAGATCAATCGAACGTGATTTGATAGGTTTTGACATCCAATGTAGAAATTTAAAGTTCTAAAGTTCATTAAGCTTGAATTGGGGTGCAATTCATGATTTCGATGTTGTTTGATGTGATTTGAGGCCTCAAGCAGGTCCATGTTATGTTATGGGATTGGTTTGTGTGATTGGACGGGGCTCCGGGGGCCTCGGGTGTGTTTCGAGGTGGTTTCAAATCATTTCGGGCTATTTTGAAATAGTTGATGCTGGTATCTGGTATTGTTCTTCGCATTCGCGAGGATCCTCTCGCGTTCGCGAAGAAGGATTTGGCCTCAGGGACTCTGTTCTTCGCATTCGCGAGGAGGTTCTCGCGTTCGCGTAAAATGAAATATCTGCTGCACATGTCTGACTTCGGAGGCTCATATCTCACAATCTATAAGGAATTTGGAGATAATTAAAAAAAAAAGTTGTATCCCTTTGTGTCTGTGTTTCAATAATGTAAACCATTTGGAATTTGGATTTGTGTACAAAAGGTTATGGCTGGTACACCATAGACTGTCTGGAAAGATAAAGAAGAAATTTGTATTGCACAGGGATGACTTTGGCAGCTTATATCTCAAAATTTTTAAGGAATTGGGAGATAACCAAAACATGATAGTTGTAGATCTTGGTTTCTTGTTTCTAAAACATTAAACTATTTGTAATTTGGACTTATGTACAAAATATTATGGCCATTATATTAGAGGCTGTCTGAGAAGAGTATGAAAAACAATTTTTGGGAATTTTCTTCTTCGAAATCGCGACGGGGGTCTTGCAAACGCGAAGAAGACTCGTCTGGGTAGTGTATAAGTGTAAAGAAATGGGTTTGGCTTATTTCATCGCATTTTCTCCGTGGGAGCCGACCTAGGAGCGATTTTGGGGCTCCATTTTCATCATCCATGTCAAGGTGAGTGATTCCCACTTATTGCAAGTTAATTACACGGATTATATCTAGATTTTAATACGGAAAATCATGTAAATTAGTAGAAATTTTGGAATTTTGAAGAAAACCTAGAAAATTAGTATTCTTGGATTTTGACCACGATTTTGGGTATGGAATTAGGAGAAAATCGTATATTTAGGCTCGTGAGTTTATGGGTAAACTTTACCTTCAAAAAATTTCGGATTTCCTAGCATATGGGCCCGAGGGCATTTTTATCAAATTTTCGATCGGGGTTAGGAAATATTATAAATTGGATTATAATGAGTACCTTAGCATATAATAATGGATTTACATAATTATTGGCTAGTTTTGAGCGTTGTGCATCGATTCGAGTCTTCGGAAGGGCGTGGAATGTCGGTTATGGATCTTCGGAACGAGATGAGTCTCCTTTCTAACCTTGTAAGAGGAAATTATCAGCATAGGTGAAATAATTATGTGCTCCTATTTGTGGGGGCTACGTACGAACAAGGTGACGAGAGTTCGTGCGTAGCTACTATTATGCTATTGTTCGGGTAGTCTAGGACCCAAGAGCATGTTATACTTGGTTTATTTGTGAATTTATTGACACCTTGAATTGCTTAAATCACATTGAACTATGAAATAAATTTCTAAAAGGATTAAACTTCATTTTTCTTAAATGGTTAAAAGAGGATGTACATTCTTTAGTTAATTGCTCCGTGTGGACTCGTGATTGACTGTCTGTGTGTGTTTAAATTTTGGAGCCGGCCGAATGCCTCGGCAGATTAAATAGATGCATCTATGGTTCGTGTCGTTCGACCCTCGGCAGTGAACAATTTACATTTTTTTTAGAGCGGACCGTCGACCTCGGCATGATTTGGGCATGCTTGTGTTGCTTCCTTAAACTTATTAAAGTTGTTGTTGCCTCTTCATGGCTTGAGAATATTTTGACAATAAAAAAAAGGAATTTTTGAAATTTCCTATAAAAGAAATAATTGTTTACTTGTTTTCTTCTATTAGATTAAAATCATATTTATAGAAATCCACGATTTAATGTATTATAGACATCATTATTAAACCACTAGTAAGTGTTGAAGTCGACCATCTCAACTCTACTTCTTCGAGATTAGACGGGATACTCATTGGGTACGCATTATTTGCGTACTCATACTACACTTCTGTGCATTTTTGTTGCACAGGCATATGCATCCCTAGTGGCATACTGGCCGTAGCAGCACGAATGATACGGAGACTTAGGTGAGCTGCACTTCTCGAGGTACTTCGCAGCCAACATAGTCTCTTTCAGTTTTCTGTATTTATTTCTGTCCAATATTGTATTCCGAACGGTTGTGGTATTACATTATTTCTAGAAATTGCTCATGCACTTGTGACACCGGGTTCTGGAAGGATTTTTTTTGGGTTATTAAATGTTAAGTTTTGTTAAAGATTTTGCGGTTGTTTCTGAAATTTTTATTATCCGTTATTTAATGTATAAAGATGAATAATTTTAGATAATACGAAAATAGTAATTTAATTAAGTATTTCAGTTGGCTTGCCTAACAGCGGTGTCTGGCGCCACCACAACCCTTGGTAGATTTTGGATCGTGACAATAGGGCATTTAGGAAATGTTACCCTTCTTTTATTTCTAGATCGTGCCATAGAGCTAAGTCGTAACAAGTCAGTAGGAAGCTTTCGCTAGGTTATGTATGCACCAGAGGTGTAGGTATCATAGTAGAGCTTTAAGACGTAATGTGGAAGGGAGGTTATGAAAGAAATAAAAGATACAATGCGAGATTGAAAGGTAAGTAAGGTAAATGTGAAGAAGATACGACATACACAAGTACCAAAGGTTGTGAATAGTCAAAAATTCGGATATAGTTTGGGTTTTAGTTTAAGTTACAGCGGAGATCCTAGTGCAAATTTTGTAAATCTCTAAGAGTTAACATTCGAGGACGAAAATTCTAAAGGGGAAAAGGATGTTACATCCTGTATTTCAATATTAGGATAAGTTGTAGTAATCCATATGAGCTTTGATAAGTTGTAGTAATCCATATGAGCTTGAAGAGATTAAGACCATTCATGAGATTATAGAGGATTTGTGACTATATTATTGTAAGACCCCGTAAGCTTAACAACCTTGATAATGTTATATATATTTGATATGTATGTTGAGTGGAACATTTTTATAAGAAAACGTTTAAAAAATATGATTTAGATAGTTATTAATATTACTACTTTTGAATATGTTTTAAATTATAAGCATAATATGAGAAAGTTTATTAGATTTTCTTTATTATAAAGATATGAATTATTTTTCATAAGAAAAGAAGGTTATATTTTTACCATTTTAAGAATTAAGTGTACGAAAATTTGTACTCTTTATATGAGATTAGGAAACATAGAAGTTGAGAAAATATATGTATTTTTACATGGATATTTTAATAAAAACAATAATGTATGTAATGAGTTTATATGGTACCATAATTTATTGATATTTTAATAGTAGTACTTTAGGATAAGGACAAGATTATTTTGAGGTTAAAGTGCTTATGTTATTTATAATAAGTGATAAATAAAGTCGTGAATATGAGAGGGTAAACGAGTTGAAGAAAATGAGGTTGGTCGAAGTTTGACATTTGGAGATAACTATGATTCAAGCTATAATACCCGGTATTTATGGACTAGTAATTTACCACATGACCATGATAGTAAGATGTATAAAGTGTGAGTAGTATTTCATGTAATTTGAGATAATTTTTAATTATGTGGGTAGTTAATTAATTATTAATTAATGGGAGATTAACTAGTTAATTAAGAATTGCTGGGTGATTAATTAAGGCTTTTTGATAAAGCCAACAACGTGGAAGCAACTCAAAGCCAATTTGGTGACTCTTTACTTGCATTGTTAGGTGGCATTTTAAGAGACATTTGGTGGCTAAAGTAAGACTTATTAAGTGAGCAACCTTGAGCAATGTTTGTCATTGTTGTCCTTGTTAAAAATAAACATACATATATTCTTAGTTTATTGTACCCACATGGAGACCATTTCTCTTTCTTTTTGTACAGTTTCTAATTTCTCCACCTCATCCACTAGATCTTTTCTGAAATTAAGAATTATAGCTGTTCAAGTGTGTTTAAGGGTTCGGTTTGGATCTGGTCTTTGTAACTTTCTTTGTTCACTTACTCATTAACGTCTCATAAGTAACGAAGATCTTCAACAACTCAAAGCAACGTGAGATTTTACAATTCTATGGGAATACGGTGCAATCTTTCTCAAGAATATCATACTAATTTTTCCCTACTTTTATCCGTTGTTACATGTTTTTAGTAAAAGACATGTGTTAGAGGGATTGTAAAAAGAATCGACTTAGGTATGTTAAGGCTAATCCTTCCTTCTTTTGGCATGATCCAAGTAACAACACATAAACCTAATGATATTACATAAGCTATTCTACTCTTAGCAGTTAAGAATGTATATGTTATTCATTTCCGTAAAGTGATATTCAAGCATGTCTAAGTATGTAACTAGTTCCCTATAGAGCTATTTGATAAAGATGTTGATATTAATAATATTATGACACATGCATATTCATTTACCACTATGCTACGGCCGGTTGGGTACTCATATATATTTATTTACCATTATGCTACGGCCAGTTGGGCAGTCATGCATTTACCACCGAGCTACGGCCGATTGGGTAGTTACATATAAACCACCGAGTTACGGTCGGTCGGGCAGTTACTGCCAGTTGGGCAGTTATGCATTTACTATCGAGCTATAGTCGGTCGGGCAGTTACCACTTATCGGATGAGTAGTCATGCATCATACGATATAGATAATAGTCTCAGAGGTAAGCATTATATATATATATATATATATATATATATATATATATATATATATATATATATATATTTATAATAAAATATATATATATATATATATATATATATATATATATATATATATATATATATATATATATGCATGTACAGTGGCACTTCAGAGATTCAGGTTGATTCTTATATGTCTTTAATTAAAGTTGACTATTGTTATGTTCCAGTGCTGCCTTACATGCTCAGCACATTATTCGTACTGACGTCATTTTGTTAGGGACGTTACATTCATGCATGTAGTTATAGATAACCAGTTTGACGAGCCCTCATAGTAGACGAGGATAGTATTTAGCGAAGGATCGGCAAGACTCCACCTCTTTTAGACTGCAGCCGAGTATATAAGTCATCATGTTAGAGTTTTTCTATAGACTTATGGGTAGGCCGGTTTCCTGTCCAATTTGATGTCAAATAATATTAGAGGCTTTGTAGATAGAGGTTCATTTCGTATAGTATGTTAGAGGCCTTGACGACCCATATGTATTCATGATTTAAGAAAGATGGTTCACTGATACAGTGTTTTCCCACGTATAGTTATACATTGCAAGTTGTGGCCATGTTAGCCCATGATAGTTAAAAAAAAATTGATAAGTTACAGAGTGGTTCGCTTAGGCCAGTATAGCACCAGGTGCCAGCCATGCCTCCCCAGGTTTAGGGCGTGACATATTGCATATGCGTCGTGGCAGCTAAAGGTTCACGAAAAGAATTACCTTGTTCATGTCGTAGAGTTGGCAACCATTGTTCATGCGCTGAAGATTCAGAGGCACTATCTTTATAGCGTCTCGTCTGAAGTGTTCACGGATCATCGGAGTTTGTAGTATTTGGTCAAGTAAAAGGAGCTCAATTTGAGGTAGAAAAAGGTGGTTGGAACTATTGAAAGACTATGATATCACCATCTTGTATCATTCCGGGAAGACCAATGTGGTGGTTGATGCTTTAAGTAGAAAGTCAGTGAGTATGGGAAGCCTTGCATTCATTCCAGTTGGTGAGAGACCATTTTCATTAGATGTTCATGCCTTGGCCAATCATTTCGTGAGGTTTGATGTTTTTGAGCCCAGTCATATACTAGCTTGTACCATCTCTCGGTCTTCATTGTTTGAGTGCATCAAAGAGCGGCAATATGATGACCCTCATTTTCTAGTCCTTAGGGATACAGTGCGGCACGGTGATGCCAAGTAGTTTATGGTTGGAGATGATGGAGTTTTTAGGACGTAGGGTCATATTTGTGTGCCTAATATGGATGGACTTTGTGAGTTTATTCTAGAGGCAGCCCACAGTTCTCGGTATTCTATTCATCCGGGTGCCACCAAGATGTATTAGGAATTGCGATAAAATTATTGGTGGAGGAGAATTAAGAAAGATATAGTGGCATATGTGGCTCCATGTCTAAATTGTCAGCAAGTAAAGTACGAGCATTAGAGGCCTGGTGGTTTGCTTCAGAAGATAGAGATTTTTGAGTGGAAGTAGGAGCGTATCACTATGAATTTTGTTGTGGGACTCCTACAGACATAGAGGAAGTTCGATGCAGTTTGGGTTATTGCGGATAGACTGACAAAGTCAGCACATTTTATCCCGGTGGCAATTACCTATTCTTCAGAGCGGTTGGTAGAGATTTATATCTGCGAGATCATTCGTCTTCACGGTATGCCTGTGTCTATCATCTCTGATCGAGGTACTCATTTTACCTTGCATTTCTAGAGGGTAGTGCAGCATGAGTTGGGCACGCAGGTTGAGCTGAGCATAATATTTTATCCTCAAACGGACGGACAGTCTGAGCGCACTATTCAAATATTGGAGGATATGCTGCGTGCTTGTATTATTGACTTTGAAGGCTCATGGGATCAGTTCTTGCTGCTTATGGAGTTTTCCTACAACAACAGTTGTTAGTCGAGCATCCAGATAGCTCCCTATGAGGCATTATATGGTAGATGGTATCGATCGCTGGTTGGGTGGTTTGAGCAAGGGGAGGCTTGATTACTGGGTACAGAGATTGTGTGCAGGATGCCTTGGATGAGGCTAAGATCATTCAGGATAGACTTCCCACATCTCATTCCAGGCAGAGTTATACCAACCATAAGATCTATGATGTTGCATTCATGGCCGGAGAGAGATTATTGCACCGTGTGTCACCGATGAAGGGTGTAATGAGGTTTGAAAAGAAGGACAAGTTGAGCCCTAGGTACATTAGGCTTTTTGAGATTCTTGAGTGAGTTGGAGAGGTGGCTTACAGACTTATGCTGCCACCTGGTTTATCAGCGGTCCATCTAGTGTTCCATGTGTTCATACTTCAGAAGTATCACGGCGATCCATCCCACGTGTTAGACTTTAGCACTGTCTAGCTGGACAAGGATTTGACCTATGAGGAGGAGCGGGTAGTTATTCTACACTGGCAGGTTCGTCAGTTGAGATCGAAGATATATTCTTCAGTTCAAGTATAGTGGAGAGGTCATCTTGTTAAGGCAGCTACCTAAAATTCCGAATCCGATATGTGAAGTAGATATCCCCACCTTTTTGCCCATCCAGGTACTTTTTTATATCCGTTCGAGGATGAAAGGTTATTTTAAAGGTGGAGAATGTGATGACCCGAAAGGCCATCTTATATTTTAGAATTAAAATCTGCGCTTTTAAGCCTTAAAATCTCATTTTTACCCTCCTCGATTTACGTGTGTAGTCCAGGCATATGTCCGGAAAGCTTTTATGTTAACAGTTAATGAAAATAAGAAATTTTGCCTAAAAACTTTATTTGAGTTGACTTCGATCAATATTTTTGTTAAAAGAACCCGTATTCATGATTTGATGGTCCCAATGGGTTCGTATCATGATTTGGGACTTCAGCGTATGCCCGGATCGAAATCGGAAGTCTCTAGCCCGAGATATCGGACTTTGTTGAAATTCGAAGCTTAAAGACAATGAATTTGAAACGGTTGACCTATAGTTAAATTTTTGGATATCGGGTCCATATTTTAGTTCCGGAACCCAGTATAGGTCCAGCGTCACATTTATGACTTCTCTGTGAAATTTGATGAAAAATGGAATTCGTTTGACGTAATTCGGACGTCCGGTTGTGAAAATAGAAATTCAAAGTGTTCTTGAGAATTTCATTGGATTTGGTACTGAATTTGTATTTCTAGGTGTTATTTTAGTGATTTGATCATGCGAGAAAATTTATATGATATTTTAAGACTTGTATGCATATTTGGTGGAGCCCCGAGGGCTCGGGTGAGTTTCGGATAGGCTACGGAGTGATTAGAACTTGGAAAAAGTTTGCTGGTGTAACTGATCTTGTTGCAGTCGCAATTGTGTTCTCTGACAGATTTGCATTTATGAGCTTCTCATCGCAAATACGAAGAGTAGCTGGGCCAGAAAGTCCTCGCAATTGCAAGAAAAGATTCACATTTGTGAAGTGAGTCTAGGGAGGGCATGATCGAAAATGCGATCATTTATGTCACAATTGCGAAGTGGGATGTTCGCATTTGCGAAGGCATCAGAGGTGCGAAGGACTTCTCATTTGCAATAGTCCCTTCGCATTTGTGAGCTTCGCATTTGCAAGTCAGGTCGCAAATGCGACATCTGTAGTTATGTAAAAGTGGCTTAGGCAGGATTTTTCTCCCATTCTTAAAATTTTCAAAACCTAAAACACAATAGGCAATTTTCAAAAGACCAATACTTCCCTAAAACATTGGTAAGTGATTCTAAGCTAGTTTCTTTCAGTCTTCCACTTTATTTTACATGATTTCAACTTAAAATCTAAGGTTTTTATATTGGAATTGGGGATTTTTGGTAGAAACTAGGGATTTTTAAATTTGGTGATTTAGAACCTCAAATTGAGGGTTGGATTCCAAGACCAATTATATATCCGGGCTCGGGGTGAAAGGATAATCTAATTTTGGTCTGAATTTCGGGTTTGGACCAAGTGCGCCCGGGTGTTGACTTTTGTTGAGTTTTTCAATAATGGCCTAAATTGAATTCTTTATGATCATGGGTGATTCCTAAGGCTTATTTTGAATTGTTTGGTTGGTAATTTGATAGATATTGTTGGTTCTGATGCTAGTTTAAAAGGCAAAGTCGTGGTTGAGCTTTGAATGGTCCTTGGAGCGAGGTAAGTCTTGTGTCTAACCTTGACTTGAGGAAATTAGAAACCCTCGGACTATTTTCTATGTGATTCTCATGTGAGCGGTGTACATGCAAGGTGACGAGCGCTTATACGCCGCAAAATTATCTGTTTTTCCTGATTTATCACTTTTCCTTAATTGTTCCCCTTTTTGTCTTGGGTGTGGGTCTTTTGTCGAAATGGAATGGCTTTTAATTTCTCTTTTTATTTATTATTTATCATAAATGGGGGAATCATTACACATAGTATGACCAATCAGCGTATTTTTTTTATTTTACGCCCCGTAACTCTTTCTTATCCAGGCTTGGGTAGAATAGCAGAGCAAGTATTAGTATCATAATAAAAAATCCTTCCTCGACATTAATATCTTTTCTCACGGCAATTGTGACCTCTCGGGAGAATTGATGACTGCATCTTTGATGCAGTGCTAGTACATCTGAGACTTCTTAATTAGCTAGTTGTAAATAGCCCTAGGGCTATGGAACAAAGCATTATCTCGGGCCTAGACCGAGTTATTGATGGTGATTTTCTAATCTTGCAGAACAGAATATGATACGATGAGATAGAATGCAATATAAACAAATACAGGGAACGGGTTACCTACTCTTAACGGGCAAAACAAACCTTTTGATTTTGAATTCTTTAATTCAGAATTAATCAAATCTCCCCAAGTAGGATTCTAACCTACGACCAATCGGTTAACAGCCGATCGCTCTACCACTGAGCTGTTGAGGAGCAATAGGAGATTCGATCTCATAGAGTTCAATTCCTGTTCCAACCCATGACCAATATGAGCTCGAAGCTTCCTTCGTGACTCTCGGAACTTCTTCGTAGTGGCTCCTTTACATGCCCCATTTTAGAGGGAACTTCAAAGTAGCTCTATTTCATTATATTCCATCCATATCCCAATTCCATTCATTTAATATCCCTTTAGTGTCATTGACATAACAGATATTGTTTTTAGTCTATCTCTTTCTATTTATTTTCTATATATGGAAGTTCAAAAATCATCATATAATAATCCAGAAATTACAATAGAAAAGAAAATAAGGGAGGTTTGTGATAATTTTTCAATCTTTTCTACTAGGTAGTCTAGTATCTTTGTTGTGACGACCCAAAGGGTCATCACCTATTTCCTCATTCGTTCCATACTTCTGAGGCCTTGAAAAACTCATTTTTACTTGCCTCGATTTGCGTGCACAGTCCGGGCGCATAGCCAGAAAGCTTTTATGTTGAAATATGTGAATTATATGAAAACTTTGGAGAATTTTGATATTAATATTATTAAAGTTGACTTTGGTCAACATTTTAGGTAAACGGACTCGGACCCGAGATTGGACGGTCCCGGAAGGTCCGTAGAAAAATATGGGACTCGGGCATGTGCCTAGAGTCGAATTCCGAGGTCTAAAGCCCGAGGAAAGAATTTTTTTGTGAAATTGTTTTTCTGAAATTATTAAGGAAAATGGAAATGAAAATTGATTAAAAGACTATGGTATCGGGCTCGTATTTTGGTTTCGACGCCCAGTACAAGTCTTAAATATGTGTTAAGCGCTTTTTGCGAAGTTTGGTCAAAATCGAACGTCGTTTGACGTGTTTCGGACTATAGGTTCCAATTTGAAAGTTCATGAAGTTTAGAAGAAAAATCATAGGTTTTGAGGCTTGATTCTATGAATATGATATTATTTTGGCGGATTGGATCGCGCGAGTAAGTCCGTAGGATGTTGTTGAGGTTGTGTGCATGTTTGGTTTGGAGCCCCGAGGGCTCGGGTGAGTTTTGGATAGGAATCGGATTGTGTTTTCTCATTGTTGAAAATCTGGTATGCTGGCTTCTTTGATTTTTGCAAATGCGAAGATGGGACTCATAATTGCGAGTTCGCAAATGCGAACATTGAATTGCAATTGCGAAGCTGGGGATTTTTGCATAGGATCGCAAATGCGATCCATTTGTTCGCAAATGCGAACCAGTGAATTTCCAGGCATTGTCGCAAATGCGATGGCTTGGCTCGCAAATGCGAGGGGTGGCCAATCGCAAATGCGATCATTTTCTCGCAAATGCGAAAGTCCCAATTATGCACAGTGTTCGCAAATGTGAACTTGGCTTCGCATTTCCCAAGTTAGCAGGTCTGGGTTCGCAATTGCGAACCCTAGTTCGCAATTCCCACATCCGAGGCCCAGCAAATTTTATACTTAGTCGAATTTTCATCACTTTTCACCATTCTTTCAAAACCCAAACACCATAGGCGATATTTCAAGAGCAAACTTCATCCCAAATCACTTGCAAGTTGATTTTTACTCGATTCTTTCAATCTTTAACATCATTAAACATGTTTTTCACTTAAAATCAAGGATTTTCATGGGTGAAATTGGGGTTTTTGGGTAGAACCTAGGTTTTCTATAAATTGGGGAGTTAGACCTCGATTTGAGGTCCGATTTCAAAATAAATTACATATTTGAATTCATGGGGGAATGGATAACCGGATTTTGGTTCAAACATCGGGTTTTGACCACGTGGGCCCAGGGGCATTTTTGGAATTTTTAGGAAAAACTTGGGAAAATTATTTTTTATGCATTCAAATTTATTCATATAGTGTTTATTAAAGTAATTGAACAATTTGTGATTAGATTCGAGCAAATTGGAGCTGGAACCGCGAGGTAAAGCGATAGTTGAGGATTAAGTGGATTTCAAGGCTTTGAGGTAAGTGTTTGGTTTAACCCTAGCTTGAGGGAATAGGAGTTGAGTCCTGTTGCTAATTGCTATGTGATTGAGTACGATGTATAGGCATGGTGACGAGTATCTATACATTGGTGTCTAGCATGATCGTGAGTTTTTATGATGTGATTATCATGAATTGGTTGTGAATAACATGTGAACGGTGATTGGATCATTTGATTCCTAGGAGCATTGGCTCGAGTTGTGATACGAATATTGAAAGTATAAGAAATAACTTGATTCTTTGGAGAGTTGGCTCAAAAAGGGTAGAGTGAATTATAAGATAAGAACATCAAGAAAGAGAAAGCATGTTGATTATTCCCTTGCCGGGATGTTTGGTTGAACTTGTTGGTTTCTTTCCCTTGCCGGGATTTTGTCAAATAATTGCTTATTTTTATGTCCCTTAATTGTGACTGTTGTTTGGGAAGTCCGACTGTTGAATGATATTGAGGATCGGGTTGCACGCCGCAATCATAATTTTGAGGATCGGGCTGCGTGCTGCAACAATGATATTGAGGATCACGTTGCACGCCGCAACAATGATATTGAGGATCGGGTTGCGCACCGCAACAATGAAATTGAGGATCGGGTTGCACGCCGCAACAACGATATTGAGGATCGGGTTCCGCGCCGCAACAATGATATTGAGGATCGGGTTGCACGCCGCAACAATGATATTGTGGAGCGGGTTGCACGCCACAATAGTGGTATTTGTGGAGCGGGTTGCACACTGCAACAGTTATTGATACCATGTGTTTGTATTGAGTATTGATTCCTTGTTCATTATGAATCCAAGCTGCTTTAGTTTGTTACTCGGGATTACTGTTGATATTGTATCTCCCCATAGCATGTTTCCCCCTCCCATGTTGTTAATTGCCTTGTATTTGATTTCTGCTGTATATCTATAACTGCACAGGTTTATGTGGTGTCCAGTCTAGCCTCGTCACTACTTCGTCGGGGTTAGGCTAGACACTTACCAGCAGATGGGGTCGGTTGTGCTGATGCTACACTTCTGTGCATTTTTGCACAGGTCCAGGTTTTGAGGAGCAGCAGCAGCATTAGTGCAGGAGCAGGCATTCATTTTCACGAGACCGAGGTAGCTTTGCAGGCGTCCGCAGGCCTGGCGTCTCTTCTTTATGTTTTTCTTTAGACTGTTGCCTCATTTGTTTTTGAGACGGACAACTTATATATTTCTTTCAGACCATTGTATTTAGTATATTATTAGTTGTTCGTGAGTACTGTGACACCAAATCTTAGGTAGAGGCTATTAATAACTGTTCTACGTTATGACTTGTAATTATAAATCAGACTTCCGCTATTATTCTTATTAAATTTTCTTATTCTATATTGATACTGTGAACTGTTAAAGTAATTGTCTAGTAATGAAAGGGTAAATAAGTTGGCTTGCCTAGCTACCACGAGTAGGTGCCATCACGATCCCGATGGTGGGAAATCTGTTGTGCATGAAGATAATCAATTCAGTCGTTGTGGTCAAACTCTATTATGGATTCTCACCACATTCTCCATAGGGCCCTCTTATCTCCTCCTTCTCTGAGCTCTGGTTATGTAAGAAGGAACTGAGAAGAAGGTATCAGCAACAACTGGTATTATTACGGGAAAGCTCATGATGTTCATATCCATCTATTATGCACCTCTGCGTCTAGTATTGGGCATACCTCATACAATAACTGTCCTAGCTCTACCATATCTTTTTTTTTTTTCATTTCTTTTGGAACAATCACAAATACTTTTTTAATTATGGATCTACTAGTAATACCCCATAATTTAATCTGAGGACAAATTGGTCATTTACCTAATAAATTAAAAAAATAAAGCAACTTAAGAGGCCAAAGCCCATTAGAATAGTAGGGTGTGAGAACTAATAAGGGTTTGGAGTGGAAAAGACTTTCCTGCCAACAAATGGAGTACATAAAAGAAAACATGGAAAACGTTTACAATTCTAATCGGTAATCAAATTGAGAGCGAGAAGATTTAGCAGCAACTTGGAGTCAAAACCAAATTATTGGCTCGGAGAGACGAGGACACGAGGCTTGAAGAGGAACAAGACGCACCAGTTGTTTTCTTGAATAAAAAGTGCTCTATTTGACACCAAAGAGTTGTAACAAGAAACTACCAAACTAGAAATGTGAGTATTCTGGAAGAATTTTAGTTTTATATTGTTTAAGTATTCCATTATAATATTGGGATTTAGTTTGGTCTTTAATTATAGGGAGTAGTATTAGATACGGGCTTTTATGATAAAATTGATTAGTTGTTGAATTGGTGATACGAAGAAATTACAGAGAATTAGTTTAATAGGGACATGGCAGCCTAATTGATGTTATTTCAAGTGGAATAGGGAGGAATTTGACTGAATAATACCCGATTATGTTGGTAGTTCATGAAGTTGATACTTACCCAGTGTTTGTATAGATTGATCGAAAGAAGTTGTACGGACCGCTCGAAGTTGCGGGCTTGGTATTTTGGCACGAGTATAGTGAGTAATAATCTTACCGCAATTTGTATTTTTAAAACTGCCATAATTTACACATGATATTTAATATGAATATATTACCGATTATTTTAAGTTGCATGTGGGACAAGTCTTTTACTCGATATGATACCGAAATAGTTATTTGAGATGATTATAGTTGTTTTAAATATTCTTGTTGCTACTAGATATGTTCTACTGTTACTTGAATTTACTGTTATTGAAATAAAATTACATGATTTGATAAGAACTGAAATGCCCTATATTATTTTAAAATATTTTCCTATGAGTATATACGGATACAGAGACAAGTATAACTGGCAGTAGACTTTGAAGCATCCTGTAGCTAACAATAGGTTAAATAGACCTGGTGCACCTTGTATTTACTAATTATAGAGTACAGTTATAGCCCTCGCTAGTGGGAAGATAGAACTAGCATACCGTTACCGATTTCCCGCGAGTAGGGACTACCGTTATATTTGACTTCTCGTGAAGAAGTCCACAGTTATACCGATTACATGATCCGTTCATTGAAACCTCCCAAATGCGAATATTGATATTAGAAAGTGGTTACCGAGCTTATTACCGAACTGTTAAATATATTATACTACAACAAAAGCATGACGAGACTGAAAATTATTTATTGTTTCTGAAAGGGTATTTTTATGTATTTTCTATTTGAGATACTAGCATGTTTTCTAGCTTGTCCCCAATAAAAATGATTGTGGTTAAGTATTATTACTCACTGAGCTAGTGACTCATTCCTCGCTAAATTTTTTTACAGAGACAGCAGTTGACGCAGGCAAGGATTTCGTTAATTAGAGCGCACAGGTTGATAGTTCTTGGTGAGCCTTGCACTTGTTCGCGTGGGCGGAGATTTTATTTATTGTTATGGTCTTTTATTTGAATTCTTATAGTCGCTCCATAGTTATTATTTTAGTGTCATGAGTATTCTTTTGTTATTATAGTCTTCTATTGAGTATCGTTCTCATTTATCAAAGGTTGGAGATAAATCAGTATTTCTAGTGGTTAGTTGGTAGTTTAATTATGGTGGAGACTTGTATTGGTTAATTGACAAGTTGTCAATTGTTTGGTATGATATTAGGATGTTTGATTGTTGATTTGAGACAGGAAAAATTTTGGGATGGTCCAAAAACATGAGAAACTCTGTTCGATTTTCTGTAAAATACCGATGAGGCTTACTTGGGGACACTTGCTCCTAAGCGCCGGTCGTGATCCTAAATTGGGTCGTGACACTACTGCCAAAAATTCAATGGATAATCTCAGCTTTTAATGTGCAATCCTAAATTAACCATGCATGTCTGTTGGAGCGAATTGGATGATCGGATCGAGGGCTCCTCACAATGATGGCTCTGTTATTTTGGGGAGCGTTGAATCTTGCTTCTTGGGAAGTCTTTTCACTATTATATGCTCTACATGCTTTCCATGTTTAACTTCTACCCGTTAATCAATATCGTCTGAAGTTAGCTCTTTTCATAATTTCATGAATCCCTACTATTTGCTTAACTTGACTTGTTTCCACCTTATAATTGTAAATTACTGGATTGGTCTCACTATGTAGTACTAGTTGTTTATATTCTATATTAAACAAGGTTTCCCTTTTGTTTCAGTTTGGTATCTATTGATCATAAAGGCTTTGTAGTTTCCACTATTGATTTGACAGTTTATTGATATGGTGGGATCGGATTGCGCGGCGCAATAAGTGTAATAAGGGTGGATTGATAAGGTGGAATAAGGGTGAATTCATATTGTACGGTGAGATCGAGTTGCACGCCGCACCAGATAAAATAAAGGTGGATTGATATGGTAGAATAAGGGTGAATTGTGATGTTGATATTGATATATGGTAGGATCGGGTTGTGCTTCGCAATAAATCTATATTATTTACTGTTATTGATATTGTTACAGTGGAATAATGGAGGATTTTGTGTTATTTGCTGGTATCAGGTTGCGCGCCGCAACAACGTATATGTTTCCATTTTCTGAGTAGCGATGTTTCTGGTATTATTATTTGAACTGGTAAAGATTAGTAATTCTGGACAACACTGGGTTATTTTCAAGGCTGTAGTTATCATTTTCTGTCGATTTTTTAAATTTTGTTCGGTATTTCTATTATTTGATATTATTATATACTGCGTATAGGTTATAGTGTAGGTGACCTACCTTAGCCTCGTCACGACTTGGTCGAGGTTAGGCTCGGCACTTACTAGTACATGGGGTCGGTTGTGCTAATACTACAATCTGCACACTGTGCAGATTTTAGAGTCAGTCCCAGTTGCGGTTATTAGCATGCTCGGATTGGACATTGTCGAAGACTTGAGGTACGGCTGTTCAGTGCACGCAGCTCCTAGAGTCCCCATCCTCTTTTTTTAGTTATATAACTTCATTCAGACAGTTGTATACTTATGATGACTCGGCTGGTTGTCTCATGAGTTATCGCTTCGTTTCCCTTATTTTTGATTCTATTTGCTCTGTTTTAGTTCAATAGGTGATCGGGTTGGTTGGCTCGGGATCAAAAAGGTTTTGAGAAGGTTTGAGACACTTAGTCTCTTTTAAGAAAGCTTAAGTTGGAAACGTCAATCAGATATTGATTTACGTGTTAGAGGGCTCGTATGTGAATTTCGATAGTTTGGATAGCTTCGGGATATGATTTGGGACATAAAAGTGTGATCAGAATGTGTTTTGGAGGTTCGGAGTAGATTTAGGCTTGAATTGACGAAATTGAGTTTTTAGCATTTTCCGGTTGATAGGTGACATTTTGATTTAGAGGTTGGAATGGAATTTCGGTAGTGGCAGTAGCTTTGTTATGTCATTTGAGATGTGTGTGCAAAATTTCAGGTCATTCGGACATGGTTTGGTATACTTTTTTTATCAAAAGCGGAATTCGAAAGATGTTAGAACCTTAGGCTTGAATTTTATGTGTTTTGGTGGTTTTGACATTGTTTGAGGTGTTTTGAAGGTTGATATAAGTTTGAATAGTAGTATAAATGTGTTTGTACTGTTGGTTGAGGTCCCGAGGGCCACAGGGTAATTTCGGATAGTTGACAGGAAGTTTGGAAGTTGGTTTGGCAGCTGAAGTGTTTGAATTGCTGTCATAACCTCACATGTGGCTAGGTGACCGCAGGTGCGGTCGCGCAGAAGAAAAAATGTGGTCGCAGATGCGGCCAAAGGCCTAATCAGTTGGAGCCGCAGAAGCGGTAAGGGGAGCGCACCTGCAATAGCACAGGTGCAGGCAGCACATTGCAGATGCAATTTTGGGCCGCTTAAGTGGAAACAGCAGGTGCGACCATTGGGACCGCAGAAGCGGTCACGCAGGTGCGACATCTGTACCGCACGTGCGAAAATCCTGGGTCAGAATGTTTATATTTCCTCCTTCGTGATTTTTAGAGGGTTTCACTACTATTAAACACGAATTTTGGAGCTTTGGACGATTTTGAAAAGAGAATTCAAGAAGACATCATTGAGATAAGGTTTTGGATTATGAAAGCTCGTTTCTATGGTATTAATTTGCGATTAGAGCTGTAATTAAGGATAAAATTAGAGAAACTAGGGCATAGAAACCTAGGCATTTGATTGAGGATTTGAAAGACCATTTATGGTCGGATTTTGGAACTTTTGATATGCATGAAATCGTAGGGAGATAAGGAATATAATGATGTGAAATATATCAAATTCCGAGATGTGGGCCCAAGGGTCGGGTTTTGGTAATTTCGGGATTCGCGTTTGTGATGTTCTAAACGTCAATACCATACAAGAGGGGGGTGATTTGTGTGGTACCCAATTTTCATTTAAACTACTTCTAGAAGGACCTGGTTCTTCTAGGTGTACTAACTACTGTTGTTTACGAAATAATAATTACCGAAAATAAAGAACACAGAGATTTTTACGCGGAAAACACCTGGCTCAAAATGTGAAAAAACCATGACCCACTACTTAGTAGGATTTTCTAAACTTTCACTAAAATCACTGAGCCAAAAACAACATTTACAGAACTCTTTGTAAACCTAAGAATTAACTCTAATCCCATTGTGGCAACCAGCCTCTAACTGCTGCGACAACTTCAAGTTAACTCTAACTTGAATACTCAAAGTACCTATTACAATTGCTTTTAGATAAATCTGAAAGTTACAATATAAAACACCTACTACAATTGAACAAGAAATAATGGAAGACACATAAAACTCTTTATGGAGCTGGTTCTTCAATCTGGTTCATGTAGCTTCAGGTTTGCACACTTGAATCACACACGAACTGCTTGCAAAAAACCTTGCTATTTTGCTCCCAATTCACGTTTAACTTCTGTGTTTTTGTGCAACACTTTGATGTGAGAACATTCTGCAAATTTATAGATGTGACGACCCGGCCCGTTGTCACGTGAGTTACCGCCCTGTTTTCCCCGTTTTATGCTTCTATATGTTTTATTATACGTGGTTGGTGAATTTGAAGTAGTTAGGATAGAGTTCGGTTAGAAATGAGACAATTAGTCTCTTTAAAAGAAAGTTAGTTTGAAAAAGTCAACCTGATGTTGACTTATGAGTTAGAGGGCTGAAAATGGATTTCCGATTATTCGACTAGTTTCGGGTGATGATTTGTGACTTAGGAGCTCTATCGGAATTGAATCTGGAGGTCCGGTGTAGAATTAGGCTTGAATTGGCTAAGTTTGAATTTTGGCGAATTCCGGTGGGTAGGTGAGATTTTGATCCGAGGGTCGAAATGGAATTCCGAGAGTTTCAGTAGCTCCGTTAGGTGATTTTGGATATGTCTGCAAATTTTCAGGTCATTCGGGCATCATTTGGTCGGGTTTTTGATTGGATGCACATTTCGGAAGTTTTGAAGAAACTTAGGCTTGAATCCAATGTGAATTGATGGTTTTAGCGTTGTTTGATGTGTTTTGATGATTGGAACAAGTTTGAATGATGTTGTGGGTTATGTTGGTGCTTTTGGTTGAGATCCCGGGGGCCTCGGTGTGATTTTGGGTGGTTAAACGAGAGTTTCGGGGTGTGTTGTAGGTTCAGCTTTTCTGTCAGCTGGTATTTCCGCTTCTACGGAAAATGGACCGCAGAAGCGGTTCCGCAGGAGCGAGTGGAGGATCGCAGATGCGGTTCTTGGCCTGGTGGAGTGGTTCCGCAAAAGCGGAACATTTTCGCAAATGCGAGTCCGCAGAAGCGGACTATAAACCGCAAAAGGGGACGTTGGGTTTTTAAGTAAGAACCGCATAAGCGGATTTTTGGCCGTATAAGCGGTCCCGCATAAGCGGAAGCGGGACCGCAGAAGCGAAATTTGCTGTGGACAGAATGGTTTCAAGTGTTATTTCATCCGCGACCCATATCACTTTTCTACCATTTTTACTCCGCCTCAAGAGCTTTTTGGTAGATTTGAAGAGGGTTTTCGACGGGTATTGATTGGAGGTAAGTCCTATGGCCTAGAAACGTCATCTAACTGTGATTTCAACCCCTAAATTCATGGAATTTGAGTAAAAAGGGAAGAACAAGGGCTTGTGTTTTCTTAATGAAAAATTGGATTTTGAAAGAGCATTTGAACTCCGATTTTGATAAAATTTATATATACGGACTCATGACGAGATGAGGAATCAATTGATGTAAATTTCAGAATTTTTTGAGAAGTGGGCCCGGGGCTCGGGTTTTGCCAACTTCGTATTTTTGGATATTTTTCGAGTTCTTTCAATTGGGTTATGTTGCATTGGCCTATTGTAATGTATTCGTTGTGGTTTTGACTAGATTCGACGCGCGAGGAGGTGGATTCGAGAGGAAAAGGCATG
>MU691835.1:81723-96251 GCA_026770625.1 Nicotiana glauca
AGTGGATGATGAATAAAAAGAGAAATTTGATAGGAGGAATAGCTTGATAATAGACCGAATTGGTATGGTAAAGATATGATTAATTCCTTGTACGTGTTCGAAGTAATAGGCTTTTACAGGCAATTTGCAGCAATGCTCTTGAGTTTTGACGACTTGCTCAGCTCGGTTTAGATAGAAGGATTTAGTCCTGGCAGTTTAGCTTGTACCAATGGAGTTGGCAGAGATGTTCTTGTTGGGTTTTACCATGGTTTGAATATGAGTATATTTCTTATGGGTATGCGAAGCATGGAGTGTATAATGATTTTTCTTCTAAATGGGATCAATGAAAGTTCTTGACTAGTTGAGTGCGTCGATGTCTGTGGCGCGGAAGGGAGATAAAAGTTCTCATGTTATCATAATGTGGTATGGTACATTCATTATGTTGTGGAGGATTGGGATTTGTGTGTGTAAGGCTCGATTCAGTTCGGAATGGAAATTCATTAAATTCTTAAGCAGCACGGGCAGCTGCAGGTGATTTAAAAAAAATTGATCTTCAGAGGATTTGGGTGAATGATCCTCGTATGATAAGGAAACGGTGTTGCTAATCATAGTGATTTGACAAGGGGATATGTTTCAGAAAAAGGGCAATGCGATTAAGTTGATGGCACTTCGGTAGTGTTACAGCATTTTTCTTGATAGGTCGACTGTTGATATCTGAGTGTGTTTGATGGCACAGGAGAATTTTTGAATATCTTCGAGAAATGACTGGGTACTCGAGGGGTGATGTGTATTTATACTGCATAACTTGGGATCAGGCATAGTAATTTGTGTGCTATGTGGATAGTGTGTATTGGTACCGTTAGCGGCTATTGGGATTGGAGGCCTGAGTGGGTCCTTCCTTGTTGGTATGTTAGATTTTGTATATGATGCTGAGCTGTAGAGTGGTTGTTGCAATGTGGGTTGTTCTAGACTATTGTACTATGGGCTATGTCAGAAATGCCATCGGTTGTGTGGCGAGGTGCATCGGATTATGATGTAGCAGAGTGGTTGGTATTCCAAAGATCAGCGGATGGCTGGGAAGGATTGCTTTCCTTAATTGGGCCTTTGTGACGGATGTCAGTATAGAGGTTTCTAACATTGATTCAGTTCCAGAATTGAGGGACTGTTTTTCAAATGCGTTTCTTGTGGTCGGGAATGTCGCCAGGTGAGATTGTGGATTTCGGTATTGATTTGGTGTCGGGCACAGTATTGTACGGCTCCGGTATGAGTTATAGTAGTGGAAGAAGAAGCTTAAGACTTCTTGGCATTGAGTTCATTGGCAGGCCGATGTGGCTACGTATTCAGATTGAGATGGCTTGTTTGGCCCTGATATGTATGGTTGAGGGATAGGTTTAATCTCTCGTTATTGAGCTTGTTAGTGATCTGGGGAGATCTATGAGGTGCTCTTTCGGTGCTGTGAGTCGTTATGATTTTCAGATCGTGCTTGAGTTTTGTAGCTTATAACACTATATATAGATATTGTTAGGCATTCAGTATTTTGTTGTAATGAGCAAATTTGGCTCGATGTGCATCTCCCTTTGTGAGATATATGTATGGATCAAGTGGCACACCGCCATGGGTATGTTATCTGGATCGGGTTGCACTCCGCAACAGTGTGATGTTGAGAATAGTTTTCCATAGTTACTTTGTATGCCTTGCTTCCTGGTTTCTGAGGAAAGTCTGTATTGGGAGTTGCTCGGCGAATAGCATATCGGTTGTGTCCTTTCAGGATTGAATGGTGTATATTACTAGCTTCACTGTGGGTGTGATGGATTGCTTGGTTTCAGACACCAATCTGTGCGTGGCTGTCTATTTTGATCATAGTGACTTGAGGTACTTCATGTGTAACAGTGTTTGGATAAGATCGCGCATTATAGCGAGGATACGTGGAGATTAGACCCTTCGGGGTAGGTTCAGGTATTCTATTTCTATGACGTGGGATGGGTTCCCAGCCTTGTGTTGTGATGGAACTGAGGAATTTGAGTTATAGCTCTTTTGTTTAAGTCATTTATCATGATTTCAGTATGCTCAGACCGCCCATCATTGGTGCGCGGATTATGCAAGTTGTGGCTTAGGCCTGTGATGAGGTGTCATATCACCAGAGTGGTGCATTGAATTCGAGGTGATCGTTGGAGTCATTAATAAATGCATGCATACGTGATTTCAGCTGATTAGAGGGCCCATATCGAGGTTTGGCCCGGGAATCTGTTGTGGTATTAGTCAACAAGGAAGTGGCTTCATGTATGGGTGACCTGAAGAATGGTTATGGTATCGCATGTTTTATTTATTGTTGGCAGTATAGGAAAGTGGTGGAATAAGACTTTAGCTAATAAGAAGTTCTGATTTTGAGTATGAATTCAGAAAGTGCAATGCGGTTCGATGGTTTATGGCCTAGATGGACTATGAAATTTCAGTGGAGTTGTATTGTCGGACCTATAAGAGATAGGGTAACGTGGGATCACCCCGGGTATATGCCTGGTAAGGCTATTAAGTTCTTGCTTGGCTTCTAGGACAACTCTAGGCACGCTCGAGGACGAGCGTTTGTTTAAGTTGGGGAGGATGTGGCGACCCGGCCCGTTGTCACGTGAGTTACCGCCCTGTTTTCCCCGTTTTATGCTTCTATATGTTTTATTATAGGTGGTTGGTGAATTTGAAGTAATTCGGATAGAGTTCGGTTAGAAATGAGACAATTAGTCTCTTTAAAAGAAAGTTAGTTTGGAAAAGTAAACCTGATGTTGACTTATGAGTTAGATGGCTCGGAATGGATTTTCGATGATTCAACTAGTTTCGGGTGATGATTTGTGACTTAGGAGCGCAATCGGAATTGAATTTGGAGGTCCGGTGTAGAATTAGGCTTGAATTGGCTAAGTTTGAATTTTGGCGAATTCCGGTGGGTAGGTGAGATTTTGATCCGAGGTCAGAATGGAATTTCGAGAGTTGCAGTAGCTCCGTTAGGTGATTTTGGATATGTCTACAAATTTTTAGGTCATTCGGGAATCGTTTGGTCGGGTTTTTGATTGAATGCGTATTTCGGAAGTTTTGAAGAAACTTAGGCATGAATCCGATGTGAATTGATGGTTTTAGCATTGTTTGATGTGTTTTGATGACTGGAACAAGTTTGAATGATGTTATGGGTTATGTTGGTGCTTTTGGTTGAGGTCCCGGGGGCCTCGGTGTGATTTCGGGTGGTTAAACGAGAGTTTCGGGTTGTGTTGCAGGTTTAGCTTTTCTATCAGCTAGTATCTCTGCTTCTGCGGAAAATGGACCGCAGAAGCGGCTCCGTAGGAGCAAGTGGAGGATCGCAGAAGCGGTTCTTGGCCTGGTGGAGTGGTTCCGTAAAAGCGGAACATTTTCGCAAATGCGAGTCCGCAGAAGCGGACTATAAACTGCAAAAGCGGACGTTGGGTTTTTAAGTAAGAACCGCATAAGCGGATTTTTGGCCACATAAGCGGTCCCGCATAAGCGGAAGCGGGACCGCAGAAGCGAAATTTGCTGTGGATAGAATGGTTTTAAGTGTTATTTCATCCACGACCCATATCACTTTTCCACCATTTTTACTCCGCCTCAAGAGCTTTTTGGTGAAGAGTGTTTTTGACGGGTATTGATTGGAGGTAAGTCCTATGGCCTAGAAACGTCATCTAACTGTGATTTCAACACCTAAATTCATGGAATTTGAGTAAAAAGGGAAGAACTAGGGCTTGTGTTTTCTTAATGAGAAATTGGATTTTGAAGGAGCATTTGAACTCCAATTTTGAGAAAATTTATATGTACGGACTCGTGGCGAGATGAGGAATCCAGTGATGTAAATTTAGGAATTTTTTTAGAAGTGGGCCCGGGGCTCGGGTTTTGCCAACTTCGTGTTTTTGGGTGTTTCACGAGTTCTTTCAATTGGGTTATGTTCCATTAGCCTATTTTAATGTATTCGTTGTGGTTTTGACTAGATTCGACGCGCGAGGAGGCGGATGCGAGAGGAAAAGGCATGGCGGACTAGTCTTGTGGCCAGCTTGAGGTGAGTAATAGATGTAAATGATGACCTGAGGGTTTGAAACCCCGGTATATCACACTGCAATGCTATATTAAGGCGAGACACATACTCTACGGTGAGTACGAGGTCGTTTGTGATTGGAGGACTATGGCTTAGTCCGTCCGAGTGATGTTCATAATGTGCATTGACTAGAAATTGATTGTTAAACATCCTACTTGGATTGCTATGAGCATATTTGGGCTGCGTGCCGATTATTTGGATCTCTTAGGGATTATTATCACTGTTTCCCTAATGTTTAGCATGTTTTCATGTTATCAGTCCTGAGTTAAATACTGTCTCGAAATGGCTAGTAAAATTCTAAGGTTTTAACCACCTAATAATAATTCCTGATAATTGGAACCGAAAATGGTAAACTTGATTGTGCCTGTGTGGCATGCACGCGTATTATTGGACTGATTGTGGATCGGGCTGTACGCCGCAGCGAATGTTACGATGATATTGCGCTTGGGCTGTAGGAACCCCTCCGGAGTCTGAACCTCCACAGTGAGCGCGGGTACCCAAATGGATCGGGCTGTACGCCACAACGTTCATGTGCATTGCATTGCATTCATGCATCTATACCTGCTTGTGTTATCTGTCATTAATTGTTGTTATTACACTGTTAAATGTGTAGGAGTATTGGTTATAGCTTTGCATTGTTGTATTTCGGGTTTCTTACTTTCAGTCATTATATATGTCTATTACCACTGAGTTGGAAGTACTCACTTTACTCCCTGCACCATGTGTGCAGATCCAGGTACCTCGGGAGTTTAGTTGAGCTTTTGCTAATTTCAGAGTTTATTCGGAGTTGTCGAGGTAGCTGCCTGACCTCCGCAGGACCCGACTCCTCCCCTATCCCCTGTTATTTGATTTTCCGCATATTTCAGACAATGTATCATTACAGACTTATTATACTATACCTGTTAGAGGCTCTAGACTCATGACCCCCAGGTCTTTGGGAGTATATTCAATATTTCATGATATTCAGCGTAATCTTTTAGCTTCATTGTTGCTAATGATATTTAAATAACTGGTTTTTGAGCTTCATGCTCGGGTTGAGAGTGTAATTGGTCGGGCTTGCCTAGCAATTGTGTTGGGCGCCATCACGACCGGGATTGGGGTCATGACAATAGAGTTAGTAGATGAAGAAATAACTAGAGTTCTAATGCAACTCTTCCTTGGTGGAAGAGTTCTAGTTGATTTCAACTTCTAACTCCTTCCATAACTTGAATAGTATTCTCTTTGATTAAGGAGTCCTTCTCCTTATCAATTATGCAACATTTTCGATCAGGAGATATTAAATACACCAAGATAAGCTTATCTCCTTCACGTGCAACCCACATGCTCAAATCTGCCCATTTTTGTACACCTGAGGGATGGACCACTAGATGGACCTGGTTCATCATGAGTTGCTTTGTCAGTCTTCAAAACTAACCTTTACTTGGGCAAACAAATTCCCCATTTTTGATGATGACAAACTCTATGCTTTTTATAGGCTTAGCCCTGTTTCAACTCAGCTCAACATTAATACAATGTTAGAAACATTTTTCCTTTTTATCATTGATCATCAAGAACTAGGTACATTAGGTTATAACATCACTTGTTCAAAGCACTACCTTTTTCCCCCTTTTGGCATCATCAAAAAGTTGCATAAAAATGTGAGATAACCAGATTTTAAAGCTTACTCATGGCCACTGGGGCTACTTCAAATGCAAATATGGATTAATCATCATAGATCAAACTAAGAATTACAACCATCAAAGAAATATAAACAACAGTTAGAGCAAAAACAATGAACTTCATTGATGATTGATATGATTCTACCACAAAGCATAAGAAGAAATAAAAATACGGAAAACATGAGCAAAAGAAACAAAACATCCCGAACTTGGTCACTGGTTGATCTACACCATGCTAGAATTTAATGCTTGGAAGAGGTAGGGGCTAGGTTATTTGCTTGGAGAAGTTTCATCATGTCTTGAAGAATTCCATCATTCTTCTCCTTTTCCCTTGCAAGTTTAGTTATGAGAACATCTCTCTCAGATTCTACCTCAACCAATCGTGTCTTTAGCCTTGCTATATTAATATCCTTTGCCTCACTCTCCTTTACCAAGACTCTAGCTTTGCTATTGATAGGTGTCTTTTTAAATAAACCGAGTTCATTAGAAATGACATTGATTTCATAATCGCAAACAAGTAAAGTATTAACCCCACTTATTCATAGGTACCTTGAAATGTGCAAGCATCGTTGTGAGAATGAAACCATAAGGAATGGCATGAGTTTTGGTGCCATTGATAACTCTATCAGTAGGTCCGCGAGTGTTTCCTGTTTAGATGGAACAGGTTCATCTACATTTTTTTTCAAGTTGAACCATCCCCTCAACAGCTTTGCCAGACCCGCTTCCCCCTGTTTTGATCACACTCTCTTCTATTTCAGTAAATTCCTCTCCCTAAACAACCATTGCACTAGTTTTTATTATACCAACAGGAGTGGGTGAAGAATCATCCACTCTTGTCCCCTTTCCCCTCAAAGTACTTCTAGTGCCCTTGCTCTTTTTTTTTCATTTTTACCACTAACTTTTCTAGATTATGTAGTCTCAACACTTGCTATACATCCTACAAATTTATTCTCCAAATTTACAGCAACTTCAAAAATTATCTCAGGAGAAACTTTAGAGTCAGCAGATACCTTTTCAGTTTCGGAAGACCTACTTTCTTCCTCCTTAGTAGCAGACTTAAATGAATCTTAGGATTCTTCTTCCCTACCTACTTTAAATTGCTTGTTTATTTTATTTTTTTTATCTCATCTCCTTCAGCGAAAATCTTACGAGCCATCATCTTTACTCTACTTTTCTTAGAGATTGGTGTGGTTGAAGCAGTGGTAGAAGGTTTGGAAATGGTTTCCTATGGTGGTGATGAAGGATTTTCAGAGGTGTTTGACATATCTAGGCTAGGGTAAGGAAAAGAAGAGAATTAGATTGTGTTTGGAAGATGAAAGAAGAATGAGAGTTTTTGACGACTCGAGAGATATAAAGTAAGAAATATACTAAAGTTGATCTATATACAGGGTAATAATTGATGGGGTAACTACAGCTTTTCAGACTCTTAGAAGTTTAATCAAACTGAAATTCAGTTTTGAAGAGACGTTGGAGTGTATCCCTAAAATCTAGGTACTTCCATTCGGTTGGGACTTTGTTGAACGGGACTGGTTCACTTGTAACGGATAAGTCCAAAAGGAGTTTGGTATTTGGCAGGACTCTGCTCATGATCCAAATATAGTTATTTCAAATTATGCAGAGTGCAGAAAACATACCGTGTTACCTTGATGAACCAGGTTCTTCACTGATAATTCTCTTGTGTGAATCTAAATTTGCCAAAATAGAACAAATATCATTAGAAATTAATTATTCATTTTAACACATGGCACAAGAGTATACCATGGAAAGTATGAGACTGAGCAAGATTTAATCTAATTATACACAATTTACAGACTTTCTAACCAAATTTTTCATCATTTTTTTTCATTTAACCTTGAACTGGTCCTTTTAGTTGATCTTAATCATCCCTAATTCCAACATGTTCCTCTCAAAGTGATCTCTATTTAAGGCTTTTGTGAAGATGTCATGAATTTGCTTGTTAGTAGCACAAAACTACACAATGATCAAGCTTTTCTCATAGTTGTCCCTCAAAAATAGTGCCTAACATATATGTGCTTATTTCTCTTATGATGAACCGATTTCTTTGTCATACTTATAGCACTAGTGTTAACACAAAAAATAGGGATGCAACCAACATCAATTCCAAAGTTCAATAATGGTTGTGTGATTCATAACAATTGAGCACAACATGAAGCAGCAACAACATATTCAGCTTCAGCAGTAGATAAGGCCATTGAATTTTGCTTTTTGGTTGCCCATAACATAATACATAAACCAAAAACGTGTGCCATACCTGAGGTGCTCTTTCTATCCACTAGGAAACCTGCATAATCAGCATCTGTATATCCTACTAGATCAAAATTACTACCTTTAGGATACCAAAGGCACAGATTAGTGGTTCCTTTCAGATATCTCAGTATCCTCTTGACAGCAGTCAAGTGAGACTCTTTTGGATTTTCCACTATACAACTTCTGATCAACAGATGAACCAGGTTCATCTATATCCAATTTCTTGGATATTGCAATAGTAGTGTCAATTTCGTTAGATATTTCTTCCTGGTTTTGTTACTGAGTAATATGTTCATGGATAGGTTCCCTCGAGGTTTGAGGATCAGTTCCTCTCTAGTCAGTTCCCCCTATCATGTTTCTGAGTTTTTCTAACAAAAGAAGTAAACATGTCAAATGCTTCATCTTCAGATGTTAAAAACAATGTCCAAGTAAACCTAGAGTAATCATCAACAAGCACCATCACATGTCTTTTACCACCTCTGCTTAATATTCTTAATGGACCATAGAGATCTATATGGACCAGTTCCATCATTCTGGTGGTGCTTACCACTTTCTTGCATTTAAAAGAGGATCTTACCTGCTTCCCCCTTGCACAAGCCTCACAAACTTTGTCTTCCTTGAACTTGATGTTAGGTAGCCCTATCACCAGATCCTTGGAGACTAATTTGTTGAGTTGAATTAGACTTGCATGTCCAAGTCTCTTGTGCCAAAGGAGGGGATCATTGTCCAACACACTTAAGCAAGTGAGTTCATTTTCTGAAAGTGTGGACAAATGTACAATGTATGTATTGTTTACTCTTTGTTCCTGCAAAACAATCTTGTCAATGGTAAGATTAATCATAAAATATTTAGTAGTGGTGAATGCTACCGAGTTACCTTTATCACATAATTGTGATACACTAATTAGACTGTACTTTGGGCCATCTATCAAGTAGACATTCTCAATAGAGTGAGAATCAGTCTTACCTACCTTTCCAACCCCAATGATCTCACATTTCTTCCCATTTCCAAAGGAGACATTACCTCCTTTGAGGTCCTCAAGTGAAAGGAACTGGTTCTTCCTTCTTATCATATGCCTTCAGCATCCACTATCCATGTATCATATTAGGCTACTCCCCTTCACTTGGACCCGCAAAAAGAAATCAGGGGTTAGTGTTGGGAACCCAAACTAGTTTGGGTCCCTTTCTATCGGCAAAAGGGTGAATCAAATTCTTTTTAGCCCAACCTGGCAGCCTATTTTTCCCTTGAACAAATTCTTTATTCTTTTGACTAGCCTTTTCTTTTGCAATACATTCACTTTTATAGTGACCAATTTTACCACAGTGTGTGCAAATTTTGTTCTCAGGAAGTGTGAGGTACTTGCTTTTGGGATCCCACTTAGGTGCAGGGGTCCCGTAGCCAAGTCCTCTCTTATTGCTACTATGGTGTTCATGTAGCCATGAAAGTGCATCGGAGGACCTATTCCATTTACAGGTTCTATCTAGCTCGTGCTTAACCTTGTTTAGATCCTCCTTAAGGACTCTTATCTGCTCATCTCTTTTGTACAACTCATCTTTCATTTTTCCTACATTTTCTTCTAAAGTGAGTTGTGTGTGATCAGATTTCTTTTTACCAGTTCCTAATTTCAATTTTAGATTTTCAGATTTAAGCTCTAGGACTGTGGTGTCAAGTTCATGAACCTGGTTCTTCAACTCAGCATTTTTACTATCACTTTCACTAGCCCTAAGTTCCAGGTTTTTGCACTTAGCTTTCAGAATCACACACTCCTTAGATAGTTGTTCCTTTTCATTGTTTATAACCTCAAATTCATCAATGAAATCTAGAAGTAACTCAGAGAGACTTTTTTTAGACAAAAATTTAATTTTGTCTTTGAGATGAATTATACTTACCTCAGATTCCTCATCGGATTTCCCAATTGCCATAAGTGCTTGTTCATATCCATCTTCATCTTCTGAGTCATCATCTGAGCTTTCACCCCAAGCAGCAACCGTGTCCTTTGTTGATCCTTTGTTCTTCTTGTGATGAACCTGTTTCTTCTTCCTATTCATTCGTCCAGCTCTTTCCTTCTTCCATTCAATTTCCCATTGAGGGCAATTTTTGATGTGGTGAGCAATCTTCACACCCTTGTAACACCAGTCATTTGTTTATTTTTTAGGAACCCTTGGTTTGATGTAGCTTCCACTTCTTAAAGGACCATTTCCTCTCATTTGGTACTTCTTGAAGTCCTTTGTCGTCATGCTCATTTCGTCCTCCTCTAGATCAGCACCTTCAGTAATTCTGAATGCCATGCTCCTTTCCTTCTTGGGTGCATCCATCTTCATGGTTTGCCTTCTAAGTTCATACGTAGTGAGATTTCCAATTAGATCATCCAACTTAAGAGTGGCAATGTTCTTTGATTCATGAATAGCTGTGATTTTGCTTTCCCAAGAGATTGGCAACACCCTTGTCAAAATCTTCTCAACTATGTCTTCTTCAAGAATAACCCTTCTAAGAGACTTAAGTTCATTTGTTAATATGGCGAACCATATATACATCTCTTGGATGGTTTTGTCTTCCTTCATGGTGAAATTCTCATATTGAGAATACAACAGTGTTCCTCTGGACCTCTTAACTTGAGGTGTTCCTTCATGAGCCAATTGCAAAGTGTCCTAGATTTCCTTGGCAATGGTACAACTTTGAATTCTACTGTACTCGTTTGGACCAAGTCCACACACAAGCCATTTCTTGGCCTTGGCATTCTTCTCCCATTTCCTCAAGTCTTCAACAGTGCAGTCAGCTCTTGTCTTTGGCACGGCCACTCCTTCAGCATTCTTCTTTGTAGTTTCCAGGGGAACATCAGTAAATATGTCCCAAAGTTCATAGTCTTCTCCTATGATGTGATCTCTCATCCTGTTTTTCCATCAAGAGTAGTAGTGGCCATTAAAGAGTGGAGGCCTATCTGTGGATTGCCCTTCCCAGTTTCTAGGTGGTGCACTCATCTTGATCTTTTCCTAAGGTGTTAGCCTCTTCAAGGATAACTTGCTCTGATACAAGTTGATGTTCTAAACATCAATACCACACAAGAGGGGGTGATTTGTGTGGTACCCAATTTTCATTTAAACTACTTCTAGGACCTGGTTCTTCTGGGTGTACTAACTACTGCTGTTTACGGAATAATAATTACCGAAAATAAAGAACACAAAGATTTTTACGTGGAAAACACCTGGCTCAAAAGGTGAAAAAACCACGACCCACTACTCAGTAGGATTTTCCCAAACTTCCACTAAAATCACTAAGCCAAAAACAACATTTACAAAACTCTTTGTAAACCTAAGGATTAGCTCTAATCCCTTTATGGCAACCAGTCTCTAACTGTTGCGACAACTTCAACCTAACTCTAACTTGAATACTCAAAGTACCTATTACAATTACTTCTAGATAAAGCTAAAAGGTACAATATAAAACACCTACTACAATTGAACTAGAAATAAAGAAAGACACATAAAACTCTTTATGGAGCTGGTTCTTCAATCTAGTTCATGTATCTTCAGGTTTGCACACTTGAATCACACACGAACTGCTTGCAAAAAGCCTTGCTATTTTGCTCCCAATTCACGTTTAACTTCTGTGTTTTTGTGCAACACTTTGATGTGAGAATATCCTGCAATTTATAGAGTTTGTAGATGAAGAAATAATTAGAGTTCTGATGCAACTCTTCCTTAATGGAAGAGTTCTAGTTGATTTCAAATTCTAACGCCTTCCCTATCTTGAATAGTGTTCACTTTGATTAAGGAGTCCTTATCCTTATCAATTATGCAACCTTTTCGATCATAAGATATTAAATATATCAAGTTAAGCTTATCTCCTTCACGTTCAATCCACTTGCTCAAATCTGCCCGTTTTTGTGCACTTGAGGTATGGACCACTGGATAGACCTGGTTCATCATGAGTTCCTTTGTCAGTCTTCAAAACTAACCTTTACTTAGGCCAACATATTGTTTTTTGATTATTTTCAATTGTGCTTGTCCCTTTAGCATATTTTGATGGTTACGTTCTGATTTTGGTAGATTCGGAGCATCCGGAGACCGATTCGAGGGGCAAAGGCATCGCGAGCTAGAGTTTGAGCCGGATGAGGTGAGTAATGATTTCAAATGCTGTCCTGAGGGTATGAAATCCTAGATTACACAGCTTTCAACTATGTTGAGGCGACACACACGCTAGATGACGTGCGTGGGGTCGTGCATTGTTAGAGATTGTGACTTAGTCCATCTCGAATGACTATTTTACTGTGTATTTGATAGCTAATTATTTGATATTATTATATTTTGGACTAAATTCCATATTTGTGCATTATGCCAACTGTTTGGACCCTTAGGGTATCTTTACTGATATTTTTCCTCACTATTTAATTGCATACTTGTGCTCAGTCATGCCATATTTTACGGTTTTCAAAACTCATCCATGTTACTCTGTTTTAAACACTTTAACTGATATGTTAAAAGATATTTTGAGCTGAGTATCATATTTTTCTGTTGCCCGAGGGGCTTATGAGATTCTGACTGAGTAAGGCCAAGGGCATGCATTGTGAGTTACTTTTGGGTCGGGCTACACGCTGCAGCGGTGAACTGATTATGATAATAAGGCCGAGGGCCTGAGATTGTACACCACGAGGTGGCTTTTGATTGATGTGAGGCCGAGAGCCTTTTTATGATGCCATGAGATGGTTTGGTATTGTGCTTGGGTCGTAAGGGGCCCCTTTTGGAGTCTGTACACCTCCAGTGAGTGCGGGTACATATTAAGATATGAGATATAGCCCGAGGGGCTGGTATTGTTCTGTGATATTGTCTGAGGGGCGGATTCTGTTGTTACCTTGCCCGATGGGCAGTTCTTATGTGTTTACCATTTATAGTTGTTGTTCTTATATATTTTTTGACTACTTAAAAGGTATTTTATGAGATTTCACTGTTTAATTTTGTTTATTAATTTTGATCTACCTTTTATAGCTTAATGTTGTGTTAAATGTGCTTTTATATCGCTCAGTCTTCATTTATTGTTATTACTCACTGAGTTGGAGTACTCACTTTACTCATTGCACCCCTGTGTGCAGATTCGGGCGCTACAGGTCCTGCTAGCGAGGGTTGAGAACTGTCCAGTAGATTTTCGGAATTTACTAGGTAGCTGCCCGGCGATTCGTAGCCTAGTAAAATCTCCCTCTATCTTATTTCCTTTTTGATTCAGTTATGTAGTAGTGGAGTAGACTTTCAGAGTTGCGGTATTATTTTAGATGCTCATGACTAGTGACATCCCTATATCGGGCTGTGTTGGTTTTTAATTCCACAACTTATACTGTTATTTTGGAATTTTATTTCTGTTAAAGGCTTATTATTTATTATTCTAATTGCTTAAAGTGAATTGGAAGTGTATCGACTGGCCCTATCTTCAAGAAAGGCGCCATCACGGTCAGGTTTGGGTTTAGGGTCGTGACAGTGCTCATTTCAATCCTTTATATGTATTAATTTAGAAGCTAGTGCACTTGTGATACCAAGTTCAGGGAATTGTAATAGATGCTTGGCTGGTTTAATTTTCGCATTTTTAGTTAGAACATGTCTGTTATTTCAGTTCGTTATTAATGTCGACATTTAAAGGGTTAAAAGAAGTAAATTATTCTAACATTGGCTTGCCTAGCAAGTGAAATGTAGGCATCATCACGATCCCGGCGGTAAAAATTTCGGGTCGTGACATAGTTCAACCATAAAAATGAAGGCTTATGCAATGATTGTAATTATTTTAAAAATAATGGTAGTAAGTAAAGTAATTTATACTCCATTTCTCTAGTACCACTTACCTCATCATATATACTTTCCGCAAAAAGATAATTAAATATTTGTTAGTTACTTTCTGCTTTTACTTTATTTTGTCTTCTTGCAGATATTATAGCTTATGGATTTGGCTAACTGGTAACTATGCAATACAATTATTTAGTTTTGATCTTACAATATGTAGTAATATGAAAGTTGATGTATCGACGACCGTAACTGTAACGACTCGATTGGTTGTTTTGATTACCAACGCTCCGTTCAGCAGTCGGAGGCCATGAACAGCTTCACTTTAGGTATTATGACTTGTGCGCGTGGTCAGAATTTGATTTCGGGAAATTCGGAGTTGATTTGGGAAGAGAATTCTCTTTTGAGAAGCTTAAAGTCAAAAAATGAACTAGGATTTGAATTTCAAGTAAACGACCTCGGAATCGGGATCTGAAGGTTCCAGCAGGTTCGTATGATAATTTCGGACTTAGGCGTATGCCCGGATTGGGTTTTGGATTACCCGAGAGCGTTTTGGCACCTATTGTGGAAGTTAGCATTTTAGAAGAAATTTCATAAGTTTGGTTTGAAGTGCATATCGGTGTTATCAACGTTTGTTTGGAATTCCGAGACTGTGAATAGCTCCGTATAGTGATTCTGGAGTTGGGGGAGCGATCGGATGTGAATTCGGAGGTCCGTAGACCATTTTGAAGCCATTTGGCTAAAGATAGAAATTTGAAGGTTTTTGAAGAGTTTGAC
>MU691837.1:0-20658 GCA_026770625.1 Nicotiana glauca
CGCGAAGAGCAATGACCAGGGGCCCCCAAACTCCCTCTACGCGAACGCGGGGTCCCAACCGCGAACGCGAAGACCTACGGCCTCAGACCTACGCGAACGCGGCCTATGCCTCGCGAACGCGAAGACCAAGAACTTACAACTACGCGAACGCGAATGGACCTACGCGAACGCGAAGGCCAAAAAAGCCCTGCAACTGCTGTTGCATTTCTGCAACTCTCCAAGTCCAAGATTCTTCCGTTTGATCACCCGAAATCACCCCGAGGCCACCGGGACCTCAACCAAAAACACCAACATACCCCAAAATATCATACAAACTTGTTCCAATCATCAAAACACGTCAAACAACACAAAAATCATCAATTCACCACGGATTCAAGTCTAAGTTTTCTTCAAACTTCTGAAAAACACATTCGATCAAAAACCCGACCAAAACACCTCCAAATGAACTGAAATTTTACCCGCACATCCAAAATAACCTAACGGAGCTACTGCAACTCTCGGAATTCCATTCCGACCCCCGGATCAAAATCTCACCTACCAACCGGAATTCGCCAAAATTCAAACTTCGCCAATTCAAGCCTAACTCTACACCGAACCTCCAAATTCAATTTTGATCGCACTCCTAAGTCATGAATCATCCCCCGAAGCTAACCGAATCAACGGAATTCACATCCGAGCCCTCTAACTATATAGTCAACTTCCAGTTGACTTTTCCAAAACAAGCTTCCCTATAAGAGGCTAAGTGCCTCATTTCCAACTAAAACCAATCCAATCCTACCCGATCAACTCAAATACTGATATTGAAACATAGAGCAACCTAATATGGGGGAAGCGGGGCGATAACTCACATGACGACGGGCCGAGTCGTCACACTCAAACAGCCAATTAAGAATTTATCGGGGAACATTTATCCAAATAAAAGCGAATTCTCTTTTAACGATTTAAGAAAATGAAGTTTAATTTTTTTAGAAATTCATTTACCAATTCGACAGGGTTTAAGCAATTCAACTGTAAACAACATTACAATTATTCCAAGTACAGCATGCTTTTGGGTCCTAAACTACCCCGGATAATAACATAATAGTAGCTATGCATGGACTCTCATCACTTCGTGCGCACGTAGCCCCCCACAAATAGGGGCACCTAGCCAATAAACTCACCTATGGGGACAATTCCCTCTTACAAGGTTAGAAAGGAGACTCACCTCGCTCCAAAGTTCCATACAGGCTTCCAAGCCCTTCCGACGACTCAACTCAATTTGCAACGCTCCAAAACTATCAACAAATGAGAAAATCCATAAATATAGGCTCTAATACTCACAACAATTCAAATTTAGATAAATTCCTAACTCCGCTCGAAAAGTTGACAATATCACCCTCGGGCCCACGTGCCCGAATTCCAAAAAACTCACAAAATTTGACAATCCATTCCGATACGAGTTCAATCATACCAATTTTATCAAATTCCGATAACGAAACGACCTCCAAATCTAGAATTTTCGTTTTTGAAAAGTTTACAAATTTCTCCAATTTCTTCCATTTGATTTACTAATACTTGATGAAAATAACCATGGAATCCTTAAATATAATCACTTTTAGATATAGAACACTTACCTCAATCCATATGGTAAAAATTGCCTCAAAAATCGCTTTAATCCGAGCTCCACAGCTCCAAAAATGAGTAAAAATCTCGAACTGCTCAATTTATACATTATCCAGCATTTTCGCACCTGCAGTTACTGTTCACGCAGGTGCGGTTACTGTTCATGCACCTGCAGGTACTGTTCACGACCTACGGTTACTGTTCATGCAGGTGCGGTACTGTTCACGCACCTGCGAAAAACACAGCAATTGCCCAGAAATTTCAGAAGCTTTTAATTTCACTAAAAATCCTCTAACTCCCTTATACGAACTCGAAATTCGACGATTCTTATTCCTATGAGTCAAAAATAATAATATGGACATAGACCTTCAATCGAAACTCAATTCGGAGTTCATCTGCTCAGTGTGATACCCATTTCGCTCGTTAAACAATTAACTTATGTTTCACGTCAAAAACCCAATAGCGACTTGATAAAATTAGACCAAACTTTCCAGATCACTCCTATAATTCATCATCAAAATTTTAGAAGTCTCGAAATCAAATTTCGATCTCTAGAACTAAAAATGGACCTTTGGATCATTACATGCTTATGCTCAAAACGACAAAAAACTTCCAAAAACTCTTTCGAAACTTATCCGAAACTCATGGGACCCTGACCAAACATGCCAACAAACCCATAACATCATTCAAACTTGTTCTAACCTTAGGAATGCTCAAAACAACATCAAAACATCAAATCACCCTCGGATTCAAGCCTAAGAATTCCAAAATTTTTGAATTCCGAATTTGATAAAAAAGTCTATCAAACCTCGTCCGTATGATCTTAAATTTTGCACACACGTCATATTCGATATTACGGACCTGCTCCAACTTTTGGAATTGAAATTCGACCCCGATATCAAAAAGTCAAACTCTCGATCAAACTTCTCAAAAACCTTCAAATTTCTATTTTTAGCCAAATGACTTCAAAATGACCTACAGACCTCCGAATTCACTTCCGATCGCGCTTCCAACTCCAGAATCACCATACAGAGCTATTCCCATACTCGGAATCCCAAACAGACATCAATATCACTGAAATGTCTTCAACCAGACTTATGAAATTCCTTAAAAATGTTAACATTCACAATAGGCGCCAAAAGATTCCCGAATTTTCCAAAACCCGATCCGGGCATATGCCCAAGTTCGAAATCACCATAGAACCTGCTAGAACATTCAGATCCCGATTCCGAGGTTGTTTACTCTAAAATCCAATCTTAGTCGATTCTTCCAACTTAAGGCTTCTGAAATGAGAATATTTCTTTCTAATTTGACTCCTAACTTCCCGGAATTCAAATCCGACCATGCCTACGAGTCATAACACCTGAAATGAAGCTGCTCATGACTTCAAACCGCTGAACAACGTGCTAGAGCTCATAAATACCGATCGGGTCGTTACATTGTCTCCCACTTAAACATACGTTCATCCTCAAACGTGCTAAGAACTGTGCTGGAGTTGTCCGAAATCATTGTTTAAAACCTCGAGCCCTTACCCGTGCTACCACAACTCAGTTGGGCACCCTAGCTCGATCAATCTGAAGATATCCTTTCACTTAAGCAAATAAGCCTTAGAGCCCAATTCCAAACATTCAGAATTCTCTGACAGGCATGTTCCAACATACGCTCACCGAATCAATAACTACACATAACACCAAAACATGACTGTATACCTTAGCTGAATTCACAACTTGCACCACTTTACTCAGAGGACCACAATAACATTCTCTGATCAAATTAATCGAAACTCCACAAATTTGATGCACCCATTGAACCTCGTAACCGACATAGGTCTTGTTCTAAGTCTTAAAATACCACCACGGCGGAAGAGACGTGTAGAAATTGATAACCAACTGCTGAATCAATAAATCATTGGGTCTATACACTAGACAAGAACCATCACCTCATTCTGAACCAAGTAATGGTCTTAGCTCATTAATATACTTCATATAATCAGATTGCACTGACCCTAAATCCAATGATCTCATCTCACCTAGTACAAATTGCTTAGGCAAAAAGCCGCCCTAGATATGACCAAAAATCTCATATAATGCCACGATGTGCCAATAGGTTGCCAATTCGAACGCGATACAAAAGGAAAACAAACTCTAGAAGGGACTACTCACCTAGTGCAACTAATATGAACTTTCCTCATAAAGGGGAAACAAATACACATAAGATTAAGTATGAAAATTGTATTCAACATCACACTATTGCGGCGCGCAACCCAATCCAAACAACATACCCATGGCGGTGTGCCACCCGATCCTCACATAAAATTTACCTAAGGAGATGCACATTGAGCTAAATTACTCATTACAACAAAATACTGAATATCGGTCACAAGCACGCTAAGTGCATAATACCATCCCTGAGGGGACATATAGCGCCATGAGCTACAAAACTCAAGAACAACTGAGGTGCGATATACGATCTGAATCTCAGGAGCCATTTTGGTCATATAACATCATCACTACGCGGAACTTCAACACATAAGCAATTCACCAAGCCGTCTCACAACTCACACGGCACAATATATCATTGCATGAAATAGCTGACGATGAAATAACACCCTGACTACTCTTCCATAAGGAGCGCATTACTGAAATGAACACATCTAGCCTGATATAGAGCCCATATTCACATTTGAATCCATCCACATGCCTCAAGCTGATTCTGACTGCACTGAACTAGGCTAATAACCTTTCAAAGGTCCATAATAACTCCCTTTTTTTCTCATAACACATAAAAACAACCATCATACACAGAGTAATCATCCACAGTCCACAACCCAATACATCAAGTGCCCTCCAGGCATTAATTCCCAAATCAACGATATCACCACAATCTTTATACTTGGTACTTGTGAGCACGTGATTTTTTACCTATGTGAATTACTCCCACAAAATCAAAACAAAAAATGAATAAAAGCGGTTAAAACTAAAATTTGCACATAGGTTCATAATTGTTTAAAATCAGATAATTAAGCCGAATATAACAGTTGAGCGACTGTGCTAGAACCACGGAACTCGGGAATGCCTAACACCTTCTTCGGGTTAACATAATTCCTTACCCTAATTTCTAGTTCGCGGACTGTAATACAGAGTCAGCCTTTTCCTCGATTCGGGATTTGAACCGGTGACTTGGGATACCATAAATCTTCCAAGTGGCGACTCTGATCTTTAATAAATATAATCCCGCTTCGATTGTTCTTTAATTGGAAAAACTCCCTTTATTATACCCTTTCCGGGGGTGTAGGTGAAAAAGGAGGTGTGACAACTCTGGCGACTCCGCTGGGGACAAATAACCCAGAACCGCTGGTTTAGGGTTAGAAATTTGAGCTTGGAATAATTGTTGTATTTGGCTTTATTTATTATCTAATTTTGTTACATATTTGGGCTTAATGTGCTAAGTGTTGCTTTTACTGCTTTAATATTATCTGAACTGTATATATAAACTGCTATGAAACCATTCTCTTCTCTCTTCTGAAGAGTGCACGCTGGTCGTTACTTCTTTTTGTTAATGTCATATCCCAAATAGAACGAGGTTTGGACAAGTTGCAAAGCCGGATGATCTTTTAGTTACCGGTACGCAGCCCCCCCCCCCCCCCCCCCCCNAGTATAACAAGACCTCATGCCAGATCCCTAGTAGGAACGTTTGTTTGCATCATGTGCACTTGACTTAGGGGACTCAACACAAGGGTTGGGTCCGTCTAGGACAGGTGTACCCAAAATAACAGACCATCTTGATGCATCCTATGTGCTACATGTTGCATTTCTCCAAGGGTAAATGGGTCATTTGGCGGACCAATGACAGTTGAGGGCAAATGAAAAATGAAAAAAAAGAGAAAAAAGGAAAAAAAGAGGGTGAAGTGTGAAAATAAAGCAAGTAAGACCTAGCTATGTTTTTTGTTACGTTTTTGTTAAGAAAAAGACAAAAAAAATACAAAAAAAAAAAAGATTTTACACTTTTTCATCATTTTTAGAAAATCAAAAAATAAAAAAAAGGGAAAAGAAAATCCAAAAAGATTTTGCACGTTTCATCATTTTTCAAGAAAAGCAAAAAATATGTTTTCTCTAAATTAGTTGTTTTTTAGTTCTCAACCGTATCCAATCTGCCCGAACTACGCAAACTTGATTCTCGTCTTTCGGAGCATGATACGTAGGCAACCTTCATAGGGTCCGGTCTTCCTAGTAAATCTTAGGTTCTTGGCTTTGCGGGGTCTTAGCCAAACTTCGCACTTCTAGCCATCTTTTGGCTAAATAAGTCATTTTACAAAAATAGCCTCAACCATGTCTGGCATGTGTCCAGTAGGGAATGTTATTGTCTTACATAGTGTTGGTTAAAAGCTTTCTCATACAGGTGTGGATTTACTTACCGGAGTTTGAGCATGACAGACACCCCATGACCATCCCTGTCAGGATCGCTCAGTCAGGAGTTGCTTAAGGAGATTTGTTTTATTTTTTATGTTTTGAGTCAGTTCTTCATTTTATGTTGTCTTTTACTTTCTAGTTTTGTACAATAATGTCAAGTCTTTTTTTATTATATTTTCTGCTTTATATTTGAAAAAATGTGATGTAACTCAAAAATCCAAAAAAAGAGATGTTGTGTGTTATATTTCCGTCATAAATTTTCTTTAGAATACTAATTCTAGAAATGAAAAAAAAATTGAGGTTGTTTTTCCTTTAGGCAATTAATATCTAGGACCTAAAATGAATTATTTTTATGTTTCCTTTAGTATATTAGGACCAAAATTCAAAAAAAAAAATTTCTTTTAGTACTTCTTTAAAATCTTTCTTTAAGGTGTTACTTCCAAAATCCAAAAGATTTTCTTTTGAGGTGTTTCTTTGGGAAATTAATGAAAAATGAAAAAAAAATTTTTATTTTCATTAGAACTTTAGGATATTGTACATAGAAAAAAAAATACTTTATCTTTTGTTTATCATTAGAATTTCTTCTTTGGGCAATCAAAATTGAAATCCAAAAACATTTTATTTTATATTTTTCATTGCTTGTTTCGAAATATTGCGTCAGGATATCAAATGAAAATTCAAAATACGTTTCTGTGGTTTATTCTTTATATTTCCTTTTTTTTTTTAAAAAAAAGAATCAAAAATATTTTTCTCTTCTAGGATATTTCCTTAATAGAGTATTTGTTTCAAAAGGAAAAAAAATGCCCATTAAGCTTGAGTTTAGAATAGGTCATAGAACATTAAGTCTAGAAAATTCAAAAAAGGGGATTTGCTTCTTTTATTTCTATCAGAGTAGTCATTAAAGAAAAGAAAAAACGATTTTCCGTTTGTTTACTTTATTCTCGATCTTCCAGAACTACGCAAAGATCTGATTCATGTGGGGTTATGATACGTAGGCAACCTACGTAGGGTTCGATCGAATCATTTTTAATTATTAAAAGAAAAAGAAAGAAAAAGAGGAAAAATAAAAAAAAATAAAAAAAAAGAGAAAAAGAAAGAAAAGTTGGTGAAATTATGGGAGGTGAGAAATAAGAAGGAAGAAAAAGAGCGATAATCAGAAAGAAAAAGGGAAAGAAAATGAGCGAGCTAAAGAAGGGCGAGGAAAGAAAAGAAAGGAGAGGATTGAAATGAATAAATTGGGATGATGCCAAGTGACCTTATGACCCTCAAAGTCATTCTAAGAACCGTTAATTGTTGATAGGTGTATTGCACGCAATGTGATATTATTACCTGATAAATGCCCTAACGCTAACGTGATGGCTTCATTTTGTTATATTCATAGCAGAAAGGTGGTTGGTTTGTGGTTTTTAAAGTGGTAACTCTTCTCTACAACACAAAGTCAAAAGGCAATGGCAGACAACAATAGAACTGAGTTGGCTGATACCGGTGCCCAAAAGTAGATGGTTGAACATGACAATGGGTTGATTGATGAGGTAAGGATGTTAAGACAACACATGACAGACATGTATCAGGCCTGGATGACTGGGAAGGCACCACCCCCACCACCACCTAGCTTCTTAGATGCTACCCTTACCCAAAATTCGGTCATAGTGCCGGATGATTCTCCATACTCTCCAGATCCACCCGTTTATCACAGCTTTCCCAACTGTCTTAGTAGCTCCATCACTCATCCTCCAATTACCTCTCCCCAAAATTGCCCTCCTGTCATATTCGTTATTCCCAACATCGAATATTCACTCAAAGCTCATGATGTCCAATACTACCCCGCAGAGGTTTCCCACAAGGTTGCTGACTCTTACAAGAAGAGCCCTCGGGATGAGCTTCATGCTGAACATGAAAAAGTCATAGGAAAAGAAGGGCGAGATGAGATATCCAAGAAACTGAAAGTCATAGAACAGTCCTTAAAGAACAAGCAAGGAATGGGAGGCCAGGGTAACATGTCTTATAAAGAATTGTCTGTGTCCCCTGACGTTCGCTTGCCCGCGGGGTTTAAAGAGCCAAAATTTAACTTGTATGATGGGTGTGGAGATCCGGTAGCCCACCTGAGGGTTTATTGCAATGAAATGAGAAGTGTTGGAGAGAAAGATGACCTGTTGATGGCATATTTTAGTAAGAGCCTAACTGGGGCAGCTTTGGACTGGCATACTCGGCAAGATGTCGGTAAATGGCCTACTTTGGGTGACATGGCTCAAGATTTTGTTCGGTACCTTCAATAAAAATCAGGCGTTACCCTATACCGCTCCTCCCTATCTAAAATGGAGAAGAAGCCGGAGGAGAGCTTTAGGGAGTTTGGACTCAGATGGAGGGAGCGAGCTACTCGAGTCAGTACCCCAATTGGTTGAGCTTTTCCTTTAAGCCCAATGGGCCCACCTACTTCAGTCATTTGATCCCGGCCTTGGGTAAGACTTTTAATGATTTGTTAAAAATGGGGGATCTAGTAGAAGAGGGAATCAAGTCAGGCAAAATCATGAGTTGTTCGAAAGACATTCAGAACATCCCAGTAAGTTTGGGTGGAAGAAAGAGAAACAGAAAAGAGGATCCGATGGGCTTTCCCGATCAACACTTTCAGCCTCGACATTGTCCCCGTGGATATCCTTGTGCACCAAATGATCCTCCCCAATGCTACTTCTCTCCACAGAACTCCCAAAGTCGTACATCACTTTCCCAGTACCCAGCTCCATAAAATGCCTGTCTACCCCCACGAGCCTACCGAAAACCCCTTGGATCAGGTTTCCGGCCCAATCAAGCATTTAAGAACGAGAGGTTACGGAAGAAGAAAACCTTCACTCCATTGGGAGAATCATATGCCAGTCTATTCCAGAGGCTAAGGAAATTGGACATGTTGAAGCCGATCCAGATAAAAATGCCAAACCCTCTTCCAAAGAAGTTTGATTTTTTTCAAAAGTGCGCATATTGCTCAGATGCCCCGGGTCATGACATAGAGAAGTGTTTGAATCTGAAGAATTCGATTCAGAAGCTTATTGATGTAGGCGACATTGTCGTGCAAAATTCGGATGCAACTAACACTAGCCAAAGTCCATCACCTGTGCATAATGAGACGCATATGGTGGGTATGATTTATTTTGGAAAAGAATGTGAAAACTCTTTTGGGAGCCTCAGATGCCCACATGATACTAAGCTTACAGTGCTATCAGAGTTTGATCTTAAGAACGATCCGGCAAAAGAAACCCAAAAGCAACTTGTTAAGATTAATATGATGAAGACTTGTGAAGTTCCTAGTATTGTTGATGTAGAATTCAGTGGCTAAGATACCGTGCTTGGTAATTGGAAAGACGCTTCATTTCTTGGTTAGCCGGAGAGGAGAATTGGTGGCTTAGTTTGTTGTCATTTCTGTTGTCCAGGTTATTTCAAGGTTGTAATCTGGATATTGTCTTGTAACTCAAACCCTTCTATCCTTTTATTTAGTCTAGTTCCTTTGGTCGTAGTATCTCATTTAGTGTTTTCTCGTTTTGTTCCAAGGGTTGTACCTCAGTTTATAGTGCTTGTTTTGTTGTCCAAACTCTTTCACCGTCTGTCTAATGCAATTCTCTGTTTTTTGCTATTTCTAGTCATTTTTGTTTAGCTCTCTTCTCCTCTTATAGTTCTTTTCATGCTGGTTCTAGTGGCATGACATGCACAGCATAATTCTCAGCCTGATCTTTAAAAATCAATTTACTCATGAAGCAATGAAACAATTCTGAAGATGATAGGGACATTTGAGGGAAATATGTACAGATTTGGACACTTTGAGATCATTTGAAGCCCGAACCATGTGAAACTTGGGCAGATAGAACATAAAGAAACCCTAAAGGCAAGTTTGCTAAATTGTCAGGGGCTGTTCGTGGTAAGGAGAGTGAGAGTATTATCCAATGGTGCTTTGTATTCAATAGATGTAGAAGGCGAATGTGTGGATATGGTTACCAAGTCTGGTACAATCAAAGGATGTTACAAATGTTTTCCTTGGTTTGTTTAATTGTGTTGTTTGTACTTGTCATGTTTTGGAGATTGGAATGACGAAGGCATTTTGTTCTGCTATCTAAACACTTTATCCTTTGTTACCTCTTTGAGCCTTATTTGTTTTCTTTCATACCCCTCTTTTGGAATCAGTAAGCAAAGTTTAGAAACGCAAGCGCTAAAAATAAGTAAAGGAAAAGAGAAAGAAAAGAATGAAAAGAGAAGGAAAAATAATAGAAAGAATAAAAAAAAGAAAAAAAGAGGTAAAAGAAAAAAAGAAAAGGCAAAAGGAAGAAAGAAAAGAAAAGAAGAGAAAATGGAAGAAAAAGAAAGTAAAATTTACAACAACAAAGTAATTTCTATGACATGAACTACATTCGATCTGATTCCTTTTAAGGATACGTAGGCAGCCTCACGGTTCGGTCCCATCAAAATAAAGATCCAAAAGTCCCCAAGAAAAGAGACTGGTGCAGAAGTTGTGGTTGTACAAGAGATTTGATTCCGAAAGTTGTAATTTTGAACCCATTTGAATCGTTTTGAGCCTTTAATACCCTTTCTTTCTAACCCTATCCAAAAGCCCACGTTACGGTCCAAAGAAAGTCCTTCTAATCAGTCTTCGAGAGATGCCAAGTCGAGTAAGTAAAGGTGATTCATGTCAGGGACAACAGTCCGGTCCAAGCAGGAAGGATAATGAAAATGAAACAGTTTTATTGATAAAAGCCCTCACGGGTACCGCAAGGCGATGAAAGCTGAGAGAAATAAAAAATGAGAGTCTTATTGGTGAAAACTTTCATGAGCACCATAAGGCGACAGTGAGTTGAGAGAAAGACCAAAATGAGAGAGGCTTGATGGTAAAAACCCTTTGGGCGCTACAAGTCGTATAAGGATTGTGAATCAGATTGGGTAATCGGAGCATTGAAGCCCAGTTTCACAGTTTTGGGGGTATAACAAGTGTTGAACATCAGATTTGCTTAACAAAATAGGCCGCAGGTGCATGTCATGGTCATTAGAGTTGGTATCCACATCTGATGGGTTTCTACTTTGTAGTTTTCTTGTTAGGAATCATCTCTTTCCATTGTCCTCTATTCTGTTCCTTTTGTCTTGTTTACTTCCTCTTCCTAAGTCTGTTTGGTCAGAACAAGTGAGAAATGACTTCAAAATTTGCCATAACCTTTCCAACTGCACAAAACGGGATCTGGCTAGCACATCAAATTGTCATGAGTCAGGAAAAACAACAAGCACACTGGGTTGGTAACAATCAACATGCTTTGGGATTCGTATGAAATACAAAGGCTTGGTATGTATCAATTCATGGACAATGCAATAGAAGGAGGGCTAGGGTGAACGGATCAAAGGTATTTTTTGTGATAAGACTGACAAAAAGGAATGGTAGACCAGTGATAAGCAAGATCTTCCAAGTAGAAATCAAAAGTTATCATGGCAAGACTGACTAAAAGGGTGGTAGACCAGTGACAAGCAAGATCTTCCAAGCAAAAATCAAAAATTATCATGGCAAATGAGGGAGCCGTAGACCTCAAGGACAGGGCCAGTGGTTTAAGTCAAGAAATAACAGCATACACACTAAGAGAGGTGGCAATTGACATGCTTTAGGGTTTATGTGAGACACAAAGGTTGGTAAATGTCAGTTCAGGGGCAACGCAACAGATAGAAGGAATTGGGAGAAGAGGTATTTTCTGTGAAGGGTGACAAAGGAAGTGGTTAGTCAAGGAACAAGCAAGGTCTTCGAATAGACATCAGTTATCATGGAAAGCGAAGGAGCAATAGACATCAAGGCCAAGGTCAGTGGTTTAAGTTAAGAGAGAACAACATACACACGGAGTGGGGCAGTAGACGTGTTTTAGGATTCATGTGAGACACAAAGGTTGGGTAGATGCCAGTTCATGAGCAATGTAACAAATAGAGGATATTGGGTCTGGACAGAGAAAAGGTATTTTCAGTGATACGGATGACAGAGAAAGTGGTTAGTCAATAACAGACAAGGTCTTCGAGTGGAACTCAGTTATCATGGGAAGTGAAGGAGCAATCGCCCTCAAAGTTCAAGGCTACAAACCAACCACCATGTTTTTAAACTGACAAGATTTTTCTTTGATTCGAAACAGGGGCAGGAAATTTTGGTCGTTTCAGGGAAACCCTCTGTGAAGAAAGGCAATCACCAGACAGGTTTGATCATAAACTTTCAGGACCCTCCCGGAAAATGAGACCTAGCTTAATTTTAAAACATGCGTGAGTAGCGTAATCTGGCATAATGTAGCATAAGGAATATAAGTTGGCGTCAAAGTTTGCATTTTTAAGATAGGATTCAATTAGGAGTTCTCAGGACCCTCCTGGAAAATGGGACCTAGTTTAAAAAAAAAATCAAAACAATCATAAGTAGCAAAAATTAGCATAAATGTACCCAAGGAGTATAAGTTGGTTTCAAAGTTTGCATGTTTGAGATAGGATTCAACGAGGAGTTTTCAGGACCCTCCTGAATAATGGGACCTAGCTTTAAGAATTCCATTAGGTAACAAGATTTAGCGTAAGTAATGTTGTAAGGAAGTTTAATTCAGCCGTAAAAATTGTCACTTATAAGATAAGATTTGATAAGAAATTTTCAGGACCCTCCTCGATAATGGGGTGTAGTTTTAAGACTGTCTTAGATAGCAAGATTCAACAAAAGTCACACAGTTAGGAAAATATAAAACTATCATTGGGATTTAGCTTACAAATTTTTAGAGATATTTGGTAATATGATTCAATTAACAGTCACGGATGCGCCCAACTATCAAACTAGGGCAGAAAATTTTCTTTTGTTTTCGTCTATTTTGTTGAAGTCAGGAGTCCACCTGGAGAACAAGGAACAATAATTGAAGTTATGGAAGTCAGGCGTCCACCACAATAGTTGAAGTTTTTGGAAGTCAGGCGTCCACCTGGAGAACAAGGAACAATAGTTGAAGTTTTTGGAAGTCAGGCGTCCACCTGGAGAACAAGGAACAATAATTGAAGTTTTTGGAAGTCAGGCATCCACCTGGAGAACAAGGAACAACAATTGAAAATTTTGGAAGTCAGGCGTCCACCTGGAGAACAAGGAACAATAGTTAAAGTTTTTGGAAGTCAGGCGTCCACCTGGAGAACAAGGAACAATAGTTAAAGTTTTTGGAAGTCAGGCGTCCACCTGGAGAACAAGGAACAACAGTTGAAGTTTTTGGAAGTTAGGCGTCCCCCTGGAGAACAAGGAACAATAGTTGAAGTTTTTGGAAGTCAGGCGTCCACCTGGAGAACAAGGAACAACAGTTGAAGTTTTTGGAAGTCAGGCGTCCACCAGGAGAACAAGGAACAATAGTTGAAGTTTTTGGAAGTCAAGCGTCCACTTGGAGAACAAGGAACAATAGTTAAAGTTTTTGGAAGTCAGGTGTCCACCTGGAGAACAAGGAACAATAATTGAAGATTTTGGAAGTCAGGGCGTCCACCTGAAGAATAAGGAAAAATAGTTGAAGTTTTGGAAGTTAGGCATCCACCTGGAGAACAAGGAATAATAGTTGAAGTTTTTTGAAGACATGCGTCCACCTGGAGAACAAGGAACAACAATTAAATATTCAGAAGTCAGGCGTCCACTTGGAAAACAAGGAAGAACAATTCAAGTCAAGAAGTCAGGCACCCACCTGGAGAGCAAGGGAATACAATTCAAGTCAAGAAGTCAGGCGCCCACCTGGAGAGTAAGGGAATACAATTCAAGTCAAGCAGTGAAGCGCCCACCTGGAGAACCAAGGGAAGGCAACAATGGTCAAAAGAAGACAATTCAAGTTTCAAGGGGAAAACAATTCGAGTTTCATAGGAAGAGAAGAAGCAGTTCAAGTTCAGCAATCTGGCATCCACCTTAAGAAAAAGGAAAGCATTCCAGATTACAATGCAAGATAACAAAAAGGAACTTCTGAGGAAAATACAAGTTAATGAGGCAACAGCAATCGCAAGATCAAGTCCAAAAATAAATCTTTGTAAAGCATAGATTATAGCTTAGTCTAGCTTCTTCATTTTTGTTATGGTGTAATTAAGAGGTCAGTAAGCAGTATCAACAGCAGCAGTAATAATGAAACCACAGCCTCATGGTAGTCCCAGCTACCAAAACTTCCCGAACTACATTGACCTGATTCCTTTTTAGCCAAGGATATGTAGGAAACCTTTAAAGCAGAGGTTCGGTCAGATTCTTTCAAAAATGCTTCCCACGGAGTATTCAAATGGGCAAAAATCGCTCGTATCCGGTCACTTTATCTTTGCACGAAAACTCTTCATGTTCTCGAGCAAAGAGGGGCAGCTGTGAGCACATGATTTTTTCCCTATATGAATTACTCCCACAAAATCAAAACAAAAAATGAATAAAAGTGGTTAAAACTAAAATTTTCACATAGGTTCATAATTGTTTAAAAGTAGATAATTAAGCCGAATATAACAGTTGAGCGACCGTGCTAGAACCACGGAACTCGGGAATGCCTAGCACCTTCTCCCGGTTAACGGAATTCCTTACCCGGATTTCTGGTTCGCGGACTGTAATACAGAGTCAACCTTTTCCTCGATTCGGGATTTGAACCGATGGGCAGACTCCCTTCTTTAAGAAATTACTCTACCTTCACTTCTTACACCGTCCCTTCTGGAAGTTTAACCACTGCATGCCACTCCCCACACATCCTTCCTCATCCTTTGTTGCTTAGCTAATGCCTTAGATCGAAATTTATCTCGATAGCGTTTGAACCGTCACTTAGTCTTCCTAAGTCTGAACTCATACCGCAACATGAAATTTGCTTCACTCCCAACTAGGAAACATGCAAAGATTCTTCACACGCCCATAACTCGGGGCTATACCTCGAATCAATATAGAATTCAAGCACCTAATAGTTCTTCTATCCTCCGGCAGACCTATGTCGTCGCTTCCAAATCATATGAATACATCTTGCAGTCACATCACACTCATAACGTAACTATCCAGTCATTACTTCCCTTAATAGGGACACACCAGCATATATAGATCCAGAACACGCACTCACGCAATCAATAGCTCAAGGCTCAAGCTATAGGTAAAAATCCGCCCTTAAGTCTTACAGATTGGCCCAACATCAACTCACAGAGATCACGTCTCGCCCCTCGATCAGGGAATCACAAGCCATCGATGCACATCTGATATAGAGCGCTCATGCGCGCAGACGAACGCGTGGAAGGAATTCAAAGAGTTACATTTCAAGCTGAATCAAGGACGCACGATAAGAATTCAAGAATGTAAAGTTTTTCCTAAAGGTTCTGCAGCCTCCCGAAGATAAGCACAGACGTCTCTGTACCGATCTGTAAGACTCTACTAAACCTGCTCATGACTCGTAAGACCTATGTAACCTAGGCTCTGATACCATGTTGTCACAATCCAAAATCTACTAAGGATCGTGATGGCGCCGGACACCGCTGTTATGCAATCCAACCAAAATACTCAATTAAATTCCAGTTTTAAATATTTCCAAAATCACTTCTTTAATACGGTTAAACAACACGTAGTAAATTTCACTAAATAAGAAATGAAATATTTAACAACTTTTAAAATTCTAAATAAACCCATAGACATCCCCAAAATGCAGTGTCACAAGTGAATGAGCTATTTCTAAGAAACAATACAATACAACATCCGTCCGAAATACAAACTGGACAGAAAGTAAATATAATACACTGAAAGAGACTAAACTAGCTGCGGGTCGCCTCGAGTAATGCATCTCACCTAGTCCCCGTATCATCCATGCTGCTACGCACAGTAGGCCACTAGAAGTACATGTGCCTGTGCAACAAAAATGCACAGCAAGTGTAGCATGAGTACGGAAACAATGTGTACTCAATAAGTATCACGTCTAATCTCGAAGAAGTAGAGACGAGTGGTCAACTTGGACACTTACTAGTGGTCCAATAATGTGATATCAATAATATATTAAATCGTGGATTTTTATAAACATGATTGTAATTCAATGGAATGAAGCAAATAAACAATTCTTTCTTTTTATAAAAAATTTCTAATTTCTTTAAGTCCTTTATACAAATATTCTCAAGCCAGGAAGAGGCAATAACGACTTTAACAAGTTCAAGGCAGCAATACAACTATGCGCAAATCATGCCGAGGTCGTATGGCCCGATCCAACAAGATTTAAACTGTACACTACCAGAGGGTCGAATGGCGCGAACCATAGATGCATCTATTATCCCGTCCGCGAATCATGCGTGCGGCGCGGTCAAACTTAAATAAACAATCATCCTGCTTGCGAATCAGACATGTGACGCAGGTACACATAGAAATACATGCTCAAACAGCCAATTAAGAATTTATCAGGGAACATTTATCCAAATAAAAGCCAATTCTCTTTTAACGATTTAAGAAAATGAAGTTTAATTTTTTTAGAAATTCATTTACCAATTCGACGGGATTTAAGCAATTCATCTGTAAACAACATTACAATTTTTCCAAGTACAACATGCTTTTGGGTCCTAGACTACCTGGACAATAACATAATAGTATCTACGTATGGGCTCTTGTCACCTCGTGCGTACGTAGTCCCCCACAAATAGGAGCACATAACCAATTAACTCAACTATGGGGAGAATTCCCTCTTACAAGGTTAGAAAGGAGATTCACCTTGCTCCGAAGTTCCCTAACAAGCTTCCAAGCCCTTCCGACGACTCAAATCAATTCGCAACGCTTCAAAACTAGCCAACAAATGAGAAATCCATAAATATAGGCTCTAATACTCACAACAATTCAATTTAGATAAATTCCTGACTCCGCTCGAAAAGTTGACAAAATCGCCCTCGAGCCCATGTGCCCGGATTCTAAAAATACTCACAAAATCTGACAATTCATTCCGATACGAGTTCAACCATACCAATTTTATCAAATTCCGGTAAAGAATCGACCTCCAAATCTAGAATTTTCGTTTTTGAAAAGTTTACAAATTTTCTCCAATTTCTTCCATTTGATTCACTAATACTTGATGAAAATAATCATGGAATCATTAAATATAGTCACTTTTGGATATAGAACACCTACCTCAATCCATATAGTGAAAATCGCCTCAAAAATCGCTTTAATCCGAGCTGCATAGCTCCAAAAATGAGTAAAAATCTCAGATTGCTCAATTCATACACTGTCCAGCATTTTCGCACCTGTGGTTACTGTTCACGTAGGTGCGGTTAATGTTCACGCACCTGCAGTTACTATTCATGCATTTGCAGCTACCGTTCACGCATGTGTGGTACTGTTCACGCACCTGCGAAAAACACAGCAATTGCCCAGAAATTTCAGCAGATTTTAATTTCACTAAAAATACTCTAACTCCCTTATACGAACTCGGAATTCGACGATTCTTATTCCTATGAGTCACAAATAATAATACGAACATAGTCCTTCAATCGAAACTCAATTCGTAGCTCATTTGCTCAGCGCTATACCCATTTCACTCATTAAAGAATTAACTTGTTTCGCGTCCAAAACTCAAACGCGACTTGATGAAATTAGACCAAACTTTCGAGATCACTCCTATAATTCATTATCAAAATTTCGGAAGTCTCGAAATCAAATTTTATGTGACGACCCAAAGGGTTATCACTTGTTTTTAAATAATTCTATGCTTCCGAGGTCTTGAAAACCTTATTTAGAGTTGCCTCAATTTGAGTGCACAGTCCTGACGCGTATACGGAAAGCTTAAATATGAAATTCTGTGAAAAATGCTAAGTTTTGATATTAAAGTGAATAAATTTGACTTTGGTCAACTTTTTGGGTAAATGGACCCGGACCCGGACCCGTGATTTGACGATCTCGGAGGGTCCGTAGAAAAATATGGGACTCGGGCATATACCCGGAATCGAATTCCAAGGTCCCAAGCCCGAGAAATGAATTTTTAAAAGAAATCATTTTTCTGAAATTGTTAAGGAAAAATTGAAACGATATTTGATTGGAACGTATTGGTATCGGGCCCGTATTTTGGTTCCGGCGCCCGGTACAAGTCTTATATGTGAATAAAGATATTTCTGTGAAGTTTGGTTAAAATCGGACGTCGTTTGACGTATTTCGGACTTGAAATCCTAAATTCGGAACTTGATGAAGTTGTGGCAAAATGCTTTGAATTTGAGGTTTAATTTGTGGATAATGATGTTATTTAGGCGATTTGATCACACGGTTAAGTTTGTATGATGTTGTTGAGTTAGTATATGTATTTTGGTTAAGAGCCCCGAGGGCTCAGGAGTGTTTCGGAGGTGTTTCAGAGTGGTTTTAGCTTTGTAAAAGTTGCAGGTTTTTGCTGTTTAATGCCCAGGGGTTTTGTCCTTCGCGTTCGCGTAGGCCCTCTCGCGAACGCGTAAGGCAAATTTCCCAGGTGCCTTATTTCTTCTTCGCGAACGCAAAGTTGGAGTCGCGAACGCGAGGCAAGGGGGTACCTTTCGCGAACGCAACACAGCATACGCGAACGCGTAGGGATCAGGGGATGGGTCACCAGTTCTTCATCGCGAACGCGCCCTAAGAGACGCGAACGCGTAGGTGTGACGACCAAAAGGGTCATCACCTATTTTCTCTTTTATCCCGTGCTTCTGAGGCCTTGAAAACCTCACTTTTAGTTGCCTCGATTTGCATGCGCAGTCCGGGCGCATAGCTAGAAAGCTTATATATGAGTTCTGTGTGAAAAATGGTGGATTTTGATATTAATATGCATAATATTGACTTTCGTCAACATTTTGGGTAAACGGACCCAGACCCGTGATTTGACGGTCCCGGAGGGTCCGTAGAAAAATATGGGACTTGGGCGTGTGCCCGGAATCGAATTCCGAGGTCCCAAGTCCGAGAAATGAATTTTTCTGTGAAATTGTTTTCTGAAATTAATTAAGGAAATTGGAAATAAAAATTGATTAAAAGACTATGGTATCGGGCTCGTATTTTGGTTCCGACGCCCGGTACAAGTCTTATATATATGATTTAAGCACTATCTGTAAAGTTTGGTTGAAAACGGACGTCATTTGATGTGATTCGGACTTAAAATGGGAAATTTGAGTTTTATGAAAGTTGAAAGAAAATCATGTGTTTTGAGGATTGATGTAAACGATGTTATTTTGGCGATTTGATCGCACGAGTAAGTCCGTAGGATATTTTTGAGGTTGTGTACATGTTTGGTTTGGAGCCCCGAGGGCTCGGGTGAGTTTTGGATAGGCATCGGATTGCATTTTCTCATTTTTAAAAATCTGGTGTTCTCCAGTTCTGCAGGCTTCGCAATTGCGAATCCAGCACACGCAAATGCGAGCTCGCAATTTCGAGCATTTTATCGCAAATGCGAGACTTTCCCTAGGTAGCAATCTTCGCAAATGCGAAGTAATTCATCGTAAATGTGATGCCTGCCCATGAGCACCGCCTTCGCAATTGCGACTGTTTTTCTCGCAAATGCGAACCTTCAACTTTTCTTCTGAGTTCGCAAATGCGAACTAGTCCTCGCATTTCCCAGATTTTGCAAGGTTCGCAATTGCGAACCCAAGTTCGCAATTCCCACATCTGAGGCCTGTATTTTTCATACTTAGACGAATTTTTACCTCATTTCTTCATTCTTTCAAAACACAAACTCCATAGGCGATTTTTCAAGCACAAACCTTCTTCCAAATCATTTGTAAGTCAACTTTTACTTAATTTCTTCAATCTCTAACATTATTAAATATTTTTTAATCTTAAAATCAAGGATTTCCATGGGTGAAAATGGGGATTTTGGGTAGAACCTAGGTTTTCTTAAAATTGGGGATTTGGACCTCAATTTGAGGTTCGATTTCAAAACAAATCATAGATATGAACTTGTGGGGGAATGGGTAACCGGGTTTTGGTCGGAACCTTGAATTTTGAGCATGTGGGCCCGGGGGCATTTTGGGAATTTTTGAGTAAAACTTTGCGAAATTTATTTTCATGCATTCAAGTTGATTCAATTAGCATTTGTTGATACATTCAAGTAATTTGTGACTAGATTCGAGTGGTTTTGTGGTGAATTCGAGGGGTAAAGCTATACTAGAGGCTTGAGTGGATTTTTGGAGCATTTGAGGTAAGTGTTTGATCGTTGGCTTGAGGGAATAGGATTAGGGTGTTTTTTGCTAATTGCTAAATGTTGAGTACGGTGTATAGGCATGGTGACGAGTATCTATACACCGGTGTAAAGCATGACTGTGGGTCCTTGTTTGTACTTATTCCGATATTGTTATGACTCTATCATGTTAATTGATGAATTCTACATAATGTGAAGAGTATGAGGATTGATTATGGGTTGTAAACTCTTTGGAGCGTTGGCTCGAACAATAAAAAGACTATTGTGTATGAAATGAAGGAAATAGAAGGTATTATGATTAATCCCTTGCGGGGATGGTTTGAGTATATTGATTATTCTCCCTTGTCGGGATTTAGCTGTTAATTGTGTAATTCCCTTGCCGGGACATTTCTTATTATTTGTTTATCCCCTCGCCCCGTTTGGTTGTGATTGCTGTTTGGGTGAGGAAGAGTGATAATGCACGAAGGGTCATTCCGTGCCATGTTTTGATTATATTTGCACGAAGGGTCATTCCGTGCCATGTTTTGATTATATTTGCACGAAGGGTCATT